>CM052250.1:3911116-4155937 GCA_028455795.1 Lasioglossum marginatum
TCGTACATAAAATGTTTGTATTGTACATGTACATAACTTATATTCTAAACATTTAAAACACGAATGTTGACTTGTGTAGAGAAACTAATAACGCTGTGAAATCCAGCTCCCTCAGACGCAAACCTTTTGTGTTCCAACCTCATGTAGTTCACTAGCTGATCGTTTGATTTCGGTCGGTAATGCAGAACTGTAAACAGAAAAATGAATTGCATGAATTACTTTGTTGGAGTTTACTTTGGGAGCACCACCGCTAGATGGCACCATCAGGCATTTTTCGAAACGGGTTCATCTATTTTATTAAATATCTCATAATTTCGCGATTTTTACCGGTTTTCTTTGCATCAGATTAATGCAGAAAATTCCTCTGAACATGCCTGTGTCTTTGGATTATTTTTTATTGCCCTAAATTTGCCATAATTTATGTTTTCTCGATCCATGGTTTGCGTATATTTGCATATGGCCAGCGGGGTGTTCGTCTGCTGGGTCGTACCTATTTGTTTATTGTTGTTTGTTGAATAGTACAGTGACAACATTATTTACAGAATAATAACAAATAAGAAGGGCTTACTGAATCGTGAAAGCTGTTGTATCTCAACATTGTGTTGCATGTTGTGTAATAATTTTAGGTGAAAGAGGTTAGGTAACACAAGTGTGTTCTAATATCGAAAACCAAGTAAATACACAATTAAAATGATGCAAACAGGTGGTACTATAATGAAAGCGTTGCTTTCACGTAAGTATTTTATATAATGATCGAAATTCAACGAGCTGTACAATCATACTTATTGCACTGTTATTTACAGCGGGCCCTTTGCTCAAGCTATTGATAAACCAAAGAATTGCTGGAATAAAGTCGTATCCAGTTCCAGCTACTTTTAAGGGTATTAAGATTGATCAACCATTGTAAAACAAGCTTAACTCTTTTTAACAAAATGTACATTTTACAGACATCGAAATACCTGAACGTAAAAGGCTCAAAGTTATTAGTAGAAACCCTCAGTACCCACCTGGAATTCGTATTTTTACGATGCAAAAGAGATTGAAGTTAATGCGTGGTCCTGAATTGTATCACAACACTCTTTTATACAAGCAATATGGCATAGTGGTAGGAGACCTAGAGTTACGACCTATGGGGGTAGTCTGGTTTCAAAGATGGGTTTTTTCAGTTTTCGGTTAGTCAAAAGTAGGGCTGTTACTTTTCCGAATGTTATTTTTGGCTCTTCGAAGATTTTAAGGATTCGAAGGAATGTAGAGAACTAGAGATTCGAAATTCGAAGCTTCAAAATCTGCGACCTTCGAAGGGAAGTAACAGCCCACAGTCGCCCTCAAAAGTATTTTTAAGTTTACGAGGCGTAGTTTGCATCATTTGGAAGCATAAAGCTGCGACAGCTGCAAGCAGCCGAATAATGCAAATTACGCCTTGTAAACGTAAAAAATGGACTTTGGAGGGAGATAGCGGTCCAGATTGATCTTTTATCTAACGCTTTTTACTACTGAGAAACCCTGTCTTTGCATTATCGAGAAATTTGCAATCCTGGAAACGAGACTACCCTCTTATGAATGTTTTATGTATCTCTGTTGCGTATAAGAGTTTTGAGATTACAGGCAAGAGGTGGAGGCAGACTAAAATTCAATCACTTTGAAATGATACGTTACGGTCTGTTGAGAACAATTTTTCCACATCAAAAAGATGCATTCGCGATGTGGAGAGTCCAAGATCCTTGGCAGCCTATTTCGAAAAAGGTATCTTTTCGTCTCGCAGGACAGAGTATTAGAATGTCTGATGGTAATTGAACAAAAATTCACAGGGCCAGGGAATGCGTATGGGAGGTGGTAAAGGTGGTATAGATCACTATGCTACGCCGGTAAGGTCAGGACAAATTGTGGTGGAAGTGGGAGGACCGTTCGAATATTTCGAGGTAATATAAATTTTATTAGCCATTCTACGTTATATATTTCTACGATGATGCATTGAGAATTTCTTGTAGGTGAAAAAATATCTCCGGAACATCGCGAACAGACTGCCATTTGCCGCGGAAGCGGTCAGTTATCAAAAAATGCTGATGCAAGATAGGCAGAAGAAAAAGCTCCAAGAAGAAAATCTAAATCCGTGGACTTGGAAATATATCATTCAGAACAAAATGCTCGGCTGTCAGAACTGGATATCGAAGTACGACAAGAAATGGTATATGGAGTACTTGTAATCAGAGCTTGTAAATACGACCGAAGCAGAATAAACAAATTGAATAAGACGTATCGTCGATGTATCGTAATCTGACCGGTGAAGAAGGACCAGATGTGCAGGATGATTCTGGGAACTGGGACAAGTTACTGCTCTTTTTGTTCTGTGGTTGTCAGGAAGAACGCCGCATGTCACGTACTTCCACTTTCGAGATATAGCCGTTTAAAGTTTTGATCTTTAATGCTTTAACATAGGACATCTGTTAAACTGCATTATTTTTTCGAGCCTTTTGAATTTGTTTTCATGACTTTTATCTGGGAAATACGTCAATCCTATACTATCGAGCTCGATTAATCGATTAATCGAGTAAACTCAAATTTTTTGGAATTGTGACATGCGGCGTTTTTCCTTGCGATCACTTCGTTCTCTTGGACGTGTTACGCCGCGACGCGTAAATTTAAGCTAAGATTGAGCTTTGTGCCTCGGAAACAGGGTTTTTATTAGTCCGACGAAGGGCAGGAATGGGGAGGGTCCAGAGAAGAATCTTAATAGCAGCAACGCGTGTTACAATTACAATATTTTATATATCTTTGATGACGGTTTGGTGGTAACAACAGGTAAATACTACATATTGTACATTGAGTAGGCGATAGTCGTATCTTATTGTTTAATTAGCGTACCGATTACGCCGGTGCGAAATGGCGATGTCCACGACGACGACGGGCAACGCGACCGACGACGGGGCATGATCGGTGAAGAACAGCGCGATTATAACAGCAGCAGCAACAACAACAATCTCAATAACAGTAACAATAACAGCAACGATGACGTACGTGATCAATAGAATACAAATGACAAATAGAATCGTCGCAATCGAATAATACAGTAAGGAATAATCAGTTGGTACAATGATCGACATATCATCGTTCTATCGTTAGTTTGTGCCTGGCCGGTGATATAGATGCTAGAGAAAAAGCCGAGCCGCGCAAAGCGTTACGAGTTGTTTCACCGCGAAGAAGACTCCTTAACGATACATTAAGATATGGCTGAAGATCTTGCGATCGTTGTAAATATTGGACAATCGAGAGAAGCGTGAGAGTGATATTTGCAAAGATGGACCCGCAGCTCCTAACGCTTTGCAGACGGTGGATCCTGTATGGATCAGCGACGAATGTAGATTGCTCGCGATTAAACGGCTATATTCGGGGTCGTGGACGTCGTGGATCTTCGCCGTGCCCGTCTTCGTCCGTTGCCGATCGCCTCCGTCGATCCTTCGCGTATCGTAGTCCCGCATTTATCACACTTAAACGTAGATATACAGAGCGACGACATCGTGTGTCTTTGAGGAATGTGTGTGAATGCAGAGTCAGCATCGTGACGCGATATATTCTATTACAATATACCGTATATGTATATATTTATATATTTATATATATAATATAATCATCCTCCCTGATCGGTGGGAACTTATCAAAAATAAAAAAAGGAGGGGGGGGGGGAAAGAGAGAGAGACCGGCAGTAGTATCGATTACGGGGCGCTCGCCCCCAACGCTCGAAGACTATACCCGAGGCGTTTCCATAATCGAAACGACTCTCGAGGGAGCGTTAACGTCGTGTAGAAAATTCGGCGTAGCGAGTTTTTCTCCGCGTTTTTCTTGACTCGTTCTCCCATAATCGCGTCAACGACCGTGGCAGATGACTCGAGAAACGCGTTTGTCAACTTTCAATGGCGAAATCATCGGCGAGAAATGATCGAGCGAGCAGCCAACGTACAAACAGCCGAGCGAGCCATTGCTCGGCGTGTCGAGGCTGTTTAACCCCCACGTAGGGGAATGAAATGAAGCTTTTCTTTTTCTTTTACAAGGCAACCTTGTTTCTCCGATTATTTCGGGAACGGGGAGAATCGATGGGAATCGATCTCGAGGAAGAGGAACGTGACGAGTAGAAATTTGTATTTTCTTGAGTTTCAGCGATCCGTTAGCTGAGAGTGAAGGGTTAAATCGCCTCGGTCGCGAAAGAAGGAAAAATGATGTCTGGATACGTGTGTATATATACAGTTTGGCCAGAGCTGGAGGAAATAGTATTCTAAGTAAAAAATAGTAACTGTAACGATCGTTTCATATTTTTTTTTTGTACGTCGATAGTGTGTGAAGGTGATATCGTTTTTTCTTCACCTTATAATCGCGGCAAGCGAACATTCATTCGAACAGCAACCGCTTGCGATGCTTCTCGGGCGATTGACGATTTAGCAACTGCCGTGTGCGAGAGAGTGCAGCGTTCTTGTGCCAACAAAAATACGTTCGTCTATCTCTGTGCCGATCGGAAAAGCTCTGGACATCGTCTCTTTCTTTCTTTTCTTTTTAGTTTCTTTCGGTTCTTCGTTCGGAGAAGCATCGCACGCGACAGTTTCCGCGCGAAACGGCTACTCAGAAGCTCTTCACTATTTTCTATCGTAAATACTATTCTTTCACGGCCCTGCACGGCTCTCCTCATTTCGCATTACGTTCCGCGGTTTCTCTCTGTTTCTCGAGAGACCCGTTTTTCGATGGGACGAGGTTTCCCCGGCGTACAATGTACGATTGATAAATGATGATAAATTTAGTTAACGCGGTGGTCTCACTCACGGTAACTCGATATGATTGATTCGTCGGACAACGATCCACCGTGTCGCTGACGAGGGAGAAGAATTTATGTTTTCTTTCGCTCCCCGATGATAAGGAAAGGATGGGCAGTGGCCGTTCTTTCTGTTCCATTTTCGTGGACAATTCGTCTGTTGTAATCTCGGCCGAAAGGCAACGTAGATCGCGCTTGCTTTGCGGTCGTCATTTTTCTTTCATTAATAATAATGCATCGGTAATGTTAAACGCTATAAGACTAGATTTCTCGGCGGGCGTGTGTATCCTTACGTCGGCGCGACGTGTCCGGCACTCTTTAACTTTAACCCGTTGCAGTCGATCCCCGGTCGACGATAAAAACGACATCAAACCGAACCGAGCAATTTTTTTCTCTCTCACGCGATATTTACAGGAGTAGAACGAACTCGCACAGAGCAACGGAAAAGTACGTCAAACGGGGCTCGAAACGGGGTTCCGAAAAAAACTGTTTACAAACCGTTGTAGAAAGGTTCTGGTCGAAACAGTGCACTACCGAGGACTGTCACGCGAACAACCGAAATTTCTTACTAAATAGTATCGTTATTCTTTCGATTCTACACTCCCGTCCACAAGTCTGAATTAAATCCAATTCTGAATTAAAAATGGCATTTACTAATTTTTCTAATGTTTAAATATCCTATACATTCTGAATTTTAATTACTATTCTTATATTTCCTAATTTTTCAAATTCAAGTGGAGTAATTGTTTTCCAATCTCCTTTGTCCAACTCAATTTACTAAAATAGTACATGTATATATTAAATTTTGCATTCAAATATTATCGTATAATAGCTGCATCTAATCAAAATCAAGTTGGAAGCTTGTATTCTTTAATTACCTGTTTCTTGAAGATAAGTGTTCGGTGATTTATCGAGGGGAATGTACATTCGGTACGAAGCTCGATCGATTGATCCGCAATTAAATAGAGGAACCATGATATAAATTAGGGAATAAATTACAAGTAGGACCGCAAGGGGTTAACGTGGTTGGCCGTGGTCGACATGGCTCGACGCACTCGAGGCGTCTTTGTTGCTCCGCGCTCGTCAACGTTACATATCACTAGACAGCGGATCTTTATGCAAAATAAAATTGTTTTACCTGATTTCCAACAAACTGGAGCGAGATAGAAATTGTTTTTCTTTCTTAATACGTTCAATAGGTCGACAACAATGTAATTTTCAAATTCTTCTAATGTTTCACTGTTTTAGATCACACCTACACATTTTCGTCGTAAATGCATCCATCCAATCCGCTGTCTACCTATCACTATGACCCACGCTCGACGTGCTCTAACACACAACTTACAGATACATACATACTTAGACACGTAGCCCTTAGATACTTATGGTGAGATAGGGTCCGATCCGCGGATCCATGGATCGCCGCGCTCTTAGCTGGCTGTGATCGCGTGTATCGGCGAGGCGCGCGATTGGATTCGCGTATGGAAAATCGAACCGGTGCGGAACAACGGACGTCGTCCGACTAATTCCTCGCGCGTTGGATAGGTCCGCGTGTCGCCTCTCCCTCTCTCTCGTTCGTCACAAGAGTAACGTACACGCGGAGGGTGCGAGTTCGCTCGTCGTCGCCGAACCTTGCCCGTGAATCGACAATACTGTTTCCATCGAGGACGCTAAGTTAAAAATTATTTACATCAAACTAGACGCTTTAATAGGGAGCTGGATTCTCACGGGACAATCTGACGTAAACGATCTTCGGACATATCAAAAACGGCACTCGTTGCATGCAAGGCTCAGCGACGCGCGTCTGTTTCTATGGCTCTACTACGATGGCGATAACGATGGCACGGATATGATTCACGGTTGCGGTTGCGGTTCTCTTGCTAGAGGACGACGCTCGTTCCGATTCTATCTCGCGCTCGGACGATTGCGGAATCCAATCGACGGGGCTGGGTCGCGATTAAAAGCGATAGCATCTCAGGCTGCAACGAGCTAGAGACTAGCGTTCGCCCGTTTCCTGGCCCGCCGATCTTTCAAATTTCTAAGGTACACGGGTTTCGAGCGATTCTCTCGAGTCTGTTCTCTCGTTCGTTCCCCGGTGTCGGATGTACCGAGAAAACTTCGCCGATGAAGATCGTTTCGTCGGAGCCGTGTTCTCACGCGATTGGTTCTCACGGTGGCTCAGTACAAAAACGGCGGAGATCGAAGAGCGGCCGAAAACGTTCGGGAAACGGGATGGGAGCGTACGTTCTCTCCGCCCGTCTCTTTGCCAATGAGAAAATACGTTCGTTGTACGGAAGTGGAGTGTCCGTGTGTCTGTATATGTCGAACGGGACCGATCGAGAACGTTGTCGGTGAATTGTTGCACGCGGCTCCGCGTTTTCGCTTTCGGATTCGATAGATTTGTGCGGATGTCCGTTCGCTGTGGAATCCGTTTAATTAACGTGCGCTAAATCGCTAGATCGCGGTATATATAATATATATATGTACACAGTCTTACGAAGCAAAAATTTACAAACATTACGATGTACGGTCGATCGAATAAATATTATACGGTCCCCTCTGGCGCAGATCGGAAAAGTAAAATGGCCGGAACCGGCCCGCGCGGGCTCGTCGCGGGATCGATCTCGGCGTCGAAGCGACGAAGCTGGGAAGACTCGACGAGAGCAACGGTTATCGAAAACAAAAGCGTCGAGAACGAACGAATGGTTCGCGGGAAAGAAAACCGAAAAGCCTGTACCGTTAGGAACGATTGGGATGAATAGGCGGGAGAGAGAGAGAAAGTTCCGAAAGACGTGCCAATGCTTCGACGGAGCAGACGTCGAAGCACCGAGATCGATTTCGAGACAAAGGGGCTCGGTTTTTGTTCGGCCACTTTTTGGTGAATGCCCTGTCGCGAGCGACGGGAACGATGGAGATTCGTCCGGTCGCTGGGAACCGAGGGCTTGAGCGAGAGATCGATAGTGCACGGAGGCGGAAGCGAGGATCGCCGGTCGATCGATCCGCAGACGAAACCGAGAAGAAAGCTGGTCGAATCGAGCGCGCGATCTACCTACCCCACCGGCCACCGACGATCACACATTTTTTTAAAGCCTCTGCGAGTATGTGTATGCGAGCGTGACCGACGGAAGTCGCGCGATCGAGATGCAGATCCATTTTCCGCGTCTCGAGCCTTTTGGTATTCTAGCGTACAAAAGGTATACCGAACGCGAGCCCGAGATTTCGAATCTGGTTCGTGCGCGCGTCTTCCGACAGGTCACGGTTGTACGAGAGAACGCGTGTAAGTGTGTGTCGATGCGTTTGCGCGATACTCTTGATGTGCTGCTAGGAAGCTGACTAGATTATAGCCTAGAATACGAAACGACCGGACGGTAGGATCGGGTGGACGAGCTCGGCCATCCCGATGTAAACGTGCTAATGGCGATAAAGAGGAAGCAAAGAATGTGGCTCGAGCTCGGTCACCGCAGCGCCTCGTTCTTGCATTCCCGAGACGGGAATGAACGATGCGTGTCCCAGCGTTTCGTATCGACGTTGACTACTCTCGGCCTTCTTGAAGGCCGGGCGCCTTTACCTAGGCGTTCGACTCCTTCAGGTTGTCGAAGTACTGCATGATCTGGTTGTAGTCCATGCCAAGATTAAGGTCGTCCAGCGCCACAGATTCCTCCTGCTCCTGGGACGAGGAGCCGGACGAGCTGGAGGAGGAGGAGGACGAAGATCCGGAGGACGCTGACGGCGACGAGTTAGGCGGTGACGAGGACGATGAGTCCACGGTCGGGCTGGATACGTTCACTGAGGATGTGACCCCCGCGCTCGAGAACGACAAGAACATTGGATTACCGACGATCGTCGCCCTCTTCACCTCCCTGGCTCTCGCTTCCTTCGAGTGCCTGTTGTCATCGTGAGTCACTAGCTCGACGAACTCCTCCTCCTCCGCGCCGTTCTCTTTCGGACTACCTACTCTAGCTTTACCGTGCGACGGCTTGATATGCTGCTGTTGGATCTGCTTGCTGTGTCGCTGGTTGTTCCCGTGATGGCTTCCGGCCGCGCTACCGTTCGACGCCCTGTGCCGGTGCTTCCTCGGGGTCTCAGGAAGCCGTACAATCACCCCAGTGTTTCTGTGAGGCGGCACCGGTGGCTTGTAGTCTTCGTTCCCGTTGTTGTTCGTCGACGTTGCGATCGTGGCCGCGGCAGTGTTCACGCCTGTCGAGACCGGGACCCCGTGAGGCGGTAGGGGTGGCGGAATGTCATCGTTGCTGGAACAATTGGGCTCGTTAGAGCAGCACTATCCCCTTCGAAACGGATGGGTCTATTTTATCGGTCTGAAACTTGAGTAAGATTTTTACTCGTTTCGTGATGTGGTGACGGTGGACGCGGCCATGGAGGCGGGAGTGGTCACCGTGGTCGCTGTCACCGCGAGCGACGGCCTAGCCGCGGACTTTGCAACGAAGCTGTTCCTCGGAAGTTTGTCCCTCTTGCAGTAGGTGGTGGTGTCGATCGGTCCGGAGCTGTTGTTCCGCTGGCCCGAGGAAGGAAGCTCGATGTGGTTCGGGTTGTCGAAGCAGGTGGCCACCTCACTCGAGTCGACGTCCGTTTCGTTCGCAAGAGGGTTACTCGTCACACGTACCTGTAACGATGCTTATGTGGACGCTGTTCGCCAATTCGTTAAGGGGGTAGACGAGGGGGGTACCGCGAGGCTAGTTCGACGCGTCTATCGTTCGGGGCTCTGTTCGTCAATTCCCGAGGTCCCTAGGCGTTGTAATCGTACCTGGGCGATCATCCTACCTGTTGTGGTCCGCAAGCAGCCCTCTCAAGGGTGGCTCGTCCCAGCCAGACCCAGTCGTGGGCGTTCGTGGTCGATTCTCTGGGCGGTCGTCGTCCCGAGGCCAGCTGGTTGGCGGCTGCTCTGGCCCTTGCCGCTCCAGAAAGGACCGGAAGCGCGGCTCCTGTCAACAGCGAGTCCGGCGGCTGGGGCTTGAACTTGCTCGCGTAGACCACGCAGGAGACGACGAACACGACGATTGCGAAACAGAAGGCCGCCAGGAGAACGTACATCCCGATCTCGAGTGGGCTCATGCTCGCTCCGCCGTGATGCCGTATACCGACGCCGCCCATTCCTCCTGAAGACATGCCATTAGCTATAGCCGTGCGGTGCTGGCGTGCCTGCACCAAAGGCTCGTGCCCGTTCTCGTCTTTCAGCGGTAGCCCTTTGCACAGAAAACAAAGAGACAGAAAGAGAGAGGAGAAGAGTGAGAAATGACGGTCGAGAGTGAATGGAGCGTCAGAGCTGCTCCCGAACCTGCTATCCCTCCGCGCGAGCGACCAGCTGGCTGCAGAAAGCGAGACACGACCGACATGCGGGGGCAATCTTGAGACCCGACGATGGGAGGGTACACGCGAGGACAACCTCCATCCGTCGGGACAAGCGAGGCTGTCTAGGGGTGGCTAGAGGAAACGGTGCAAGAAGAGAACAGGCGGTGCAAAGCGAAAGAAAAGTATGGCTGAGGCTCGAGAGTTGGCACAGAGGTGGTACACGAATCTAGAAAATGGTCCTATGCGGGTGACCGTTCGGCCAATAAAGGAAATCATTTTTCCACGTCTCGAGAGATAGATGTAAGAGTCCTTTTGCAGTCCAGTGTGTGAATCGCAAGGGATAAATACTTGAGAGCAACCTCGGACCGTGCCAACTGCCGAGCTCCGAGCGATAGTCTGTTGGAGGATGATCCTTGCCGCGCGACGCGTCTGTGGCGACTACGAGAGGACATCGACCGACAAACCGCGCGGGATCGAGTGCCAGCCACAGAGAGAAACACAGAGAAGCTAGTGCTGGTAAGCGACAGATCAATGCGACAAACGGGAACAGGGTCTATTTACCAACGAGAATGTCGTGCATATCTGGCGCCATTTCCCCCCTGCTGGTCTTCCTCTCTCTATGATGGTGCGATCCGACCGTTCCGCCTCCGTCGTTCTGCACGAACTCGGGTCGATTCGGCAGCTCACTCGAGGCAAAGTCTACCTCAACGTTGGCCGAGGCGCTGGCCAGGGCGGACGTGGTCGCCCTTTGCGACCCTTTACCGGACCTCCTGCCGCCCAGCCTGCAGGCATCCGCCAGCTGGAGCTTGACTCGCAGCAGATCGCCCCGACCTTCGCCCACGGCGATCACCCGGGGATGATGGGATGCGACCATAGGCGCGAAAGCGACTACTTCTGGGTCCAGGCTCTCCACCGACAGATGGTAATCGGTCACGGCGATCTCTCGCAGCGGTGTCCTCGTCCCGTCCGAGAATTCCACGTCTATGTCCAGCAAACCCTCCTGGAATCACGTATCTTCGTTAACGACGGTTTCCAAGCCCCGATAGTTTGTCATAAATAGACAGCGGATTTGATGCATTTATTACAAAAATGAATATAAAATCATTAGAGAAATTTCAACATACTGTTACATTATTATCAATCCATTAAGCATATAATAAGAAAGAAAATATACTTCCAATTCACTCCAGTTTGTTGCAAGTCAGGTACAACATTTTTATTTTGCATAAAGATCCGCTATCTAGTCATAAAGATTTGTCTTCGCGATAGATATAGCTACGGTACCTGATACTTGGCAGTCAATCGCCTGGTCACCGAGGTTTCGGCGACGTATCCGTTCTCTATCGCCGTGTCCGGACTGATGGTGAGCTGTAGACCAGACACAACTCTGACCGACAACCTAGTGACCGCCACCCGAACGTTCCCAACCTTCACTTCCTTCGCTCCAATTATTCTGCCGGTGATCGGCGACAGCACCTGCACTTCCGTTATACCTACGCCGCGACCTTGGACGATCCTCCCCTGCAGGAGGGTGGCTATTCTCGGATCGGAGACGCGTAGCATCCCCATCACCAGGTCGGTGACTCGCAGCCAAGTTCTACGGTTGACGAAGTAAGAGACTCTTCCGGAATCGTGATCAGTGGCTAGGAACCTCGCGTGAACTTCGACCGGACTCTGTTGGAAGCGAAGCCTACACAAAGTCGAGGAGCCTCTTTCTATCGAGTTGATGGTGTCCCAGCCGGGATCGTTGCCCCTGTATCTTTCGTCCTGATCCTCTTCCTCTAATATCACGTCCGCGTCCTCCACGTCTATGGACGTGTCGTCTATCGAGTCCTCTAAGTCCGCGGCGCTTCGCTTCTTCGTCTTTGTGGAATCGTTCGGTTTTGAACTGGTGCCGTTCAAGCTGCGTTTACTCTTGGCGCTGACCACGTGCTCCTCGGGGACCTTCCAGCCTTTGATCTGACTCAGCCTGGTGTCGTCCACGGTGATCGCCAGCGGAAACTCCGGCATCCACACCGTAAACTTGGCCAGGCCGGTGTAGGTCCCGTACTTCACCAGAACAGACGCGTTGCTGGACCCGCGGATCTCCGTGCCGTCCACGTACACGCTGCTGCAGGACGATGACACCTGAATTTGGTAGCAGAGACGTTCAATTAAAAGTTGATATAATTCAAGACGTCACAAAACCTTCTTTATGACTACTAACACAAAGTGTGCAGATATTGGAAATATTAACCCGTATAGATTTTTCTGCTTCTTCACATAACGTATTTATACACGATTTCTCTAAAACATATTTATACAATCCATCAAGATGATCGACTTTGCGAAAATTCCTCCAAACTTCCAAAAATCCAGATCGTGAGATAGCGATCACGGTCACTAAAAATATAAATATTATTCATTTCCGCACATTTCCGCATTTTAAAATTTACATGAAAAGAAAGTTTAAAGTCTGCTCTAAAGCTACTAACAAAAATTTTTCCGTTCATTGTCGTTTATTGCCTACTTTGAGCTTGTTGAATATTGCATACATAGCCTTCATAATATATAATTAACAGAATTAATTAATACAATAAAACGTACTTTCGCCGTTAGTCTCCGTTATAAAAATTTACTTTAGAATATAAAAAAGTAAGTACAAAACGTATTTAAACATTTCTTATTTATATTAATTAGATATAAGAGCTATTATGGACCTCTTTACAAAATGCAGGGAAATATGAATTCAAAATGCTTACAGAGTTCTGTCGACAGAAAAGGAAGTTTTACCGACAGAGAAATGTTAGTATTCTTACTGTCTAGACATTACTTCATATGACTAGCATCTATTTCTGCGGAATTACGTTATGAGTTTTGTTCAGCTAATTAGCATTGATCGCAACACTGTGCATCGGTGTATAAAAATTCAAAAGTGTGGTCCACACGTGCCCGAATAAGTTTGCAAAGTTTCAAGAAAATTGGTTAACCGGTTCGCCAGAGAAAAATAGCCAAAGTGCAGCTTCGAACGGCAGCAAGAGGTAAGCGAGCAAGAGATCGTACGTACCTTGAGCACGCTCTCGTCCTCGGAGTGGCAAGAGGACTGCAGTGTGACGTCGGCGACGGTGCCAGCCTGGCTGACGATGAACACTTTCATTCCCTGGGACACTTGGCGGCCGGTGAGCACCGCGGTGTTCATCACCTCCCAGTTCTGCGAGACAGAGGGGGGACAGAGAGACTGAGAACTCGATTAAATCGTGGGCTTTGTCGCGGGTCGGGGTTAGTCGCGGGGCTCGTTAAAGCGTCCCAACTCCATTCAGAGTAGAGAGAGAGAGAGCCTCGGCTCGATTCGAAGGCGCGATGCGATCGTTCCTCTTGTCGCCCGGTGCTTTTGTTTGCTCCCGAGGGCACGTTGTCGGAAAAGTTTCGCGACCGGTCGCGAACTCTGTCCGAGGAAAGGGTTCTAAAGGGCCTGGTCGGAGGCCTGTTCGGAATCGCCGGACCGTCTCGCGTGTTCGTGTGTTGGTCTGTTCGCGCGCGCACAACGGCTTGTATGCAAGTTATTCCACGCGCCGGCTACTCTGTTCCTATCCTATCCTCTCGGTATAGTCTCGGCTCGCGTGTATCCGTCTGTGTACTTTGCTAGCGGCTGGTAGAAAAGGGGACGCCCAGGAAGAGGTACGGGGCACGGTGCACGAAGCCATTTCCAAGTTGGCTTCCGTACAGTCTGCCCTTTGGAAGGAAACATCAAACGACTCGGATATTGCAGCGAGGGAATTTAAATCTCTGACCCCGAGAGAGCCGCCTCTTTCCATCAATCCACCGGCTACCCAGGCCGCCGACAGACGTGTACGTGTGGATGGACCAGCCGCCCACATCTCGCGGCGAGCTCGCTTCTCTCATCGACGAGACTGATCCCAACCGCGTTCTTAGCGGCGCGGCTCGCAGGAAAGGGCGCCCTCGGTCCAGCTTTTTCCTAGATGTGGGATCGAATATTCCCTCGCCCTTCGAACAGCTCGCGATTTCATATTCTCTGGGGGAGGAGAATCGCCGGCCGAGATTCTCCAAGCAAAACGCGGACTCGTTTCGGCGATTTTGCCGTGCCCGCGCGCGCGGATCTAGGCCTCGGTGACTAGAATCGCGGCGGCTATGAATAGCTCCCTTTCTTTCGCCGAGATCTGTCTGACACATCGAGGCCTAGATATTTCCACGGATGGCGCAATCACTCATCCGACAAAACGTTTCATTCGAATTAATCTTCGTCGTTCCCTCTCTGAGCGCTTCTGTTCTCGCTGGACGATCAGACGCGTCGAGGCGAACAGATGTTGGAGTTGGTCGTGGACATGCACTGCTCCGCGGGCCACTGTTGGCCCCTGGAAAATGACTTTCTTCTGCTAAATTGAAGTCTATTTTTCTTTGAGATACGGACGACCGTCTTTGAGCAGCCGGAAGAGGCGTGGCCATGTTGCTCTTAATTTTGGAGGAGCCGGTGCCCTCCGGGGCAATCCGTGCCCGTGTTGCCAGAAGCTGGAGTGCTCGAGAGTTACCAGGAAGCGTGGTGAAACTATCGGTTAGGTGTGGGTTTGGTTCGACTGCCCTGCACTAGCAAAGTTTATCGGGAGATCTCTGATCCACTTAGCCGGGTGAGTTCGCCGTCTCGACGAGATTTAGCTATGCATTATATCGAAGACGCTACCGCTCGTCAAAGGATTCTAGGTTCAAGTGGAATTCCCTAGACCATTCGCTGATCCTTCGAGAGCCGGTTATTTATAATACTCGCGGCTAAACGGCCTCGTGCCGAAATATTTTCTTCTCTCGCTGATTAAACGCTCGCCGAGATCCCTTTTCTTCGGCCGGATCTCGCGGCAGCGACAAATCCGGTGTCAATGTTGGCGCTAAGCCGGACGAGAGAGGTTTACGAGGAAAGCAGGGCGTCACTCGTTTAATTAAAAACGCTCCCATCGCTCGCAGGGAGCGCCACGGACGCTCCGGAGGAACGGCAATTAGAGCGAGGATGATCAAGAAGAGCGTCCTGCAACTCCTCAGAAGGAATATGTAAACGAATTAATTAAACGATTCGTTAATCAACACGCCTCCTCGGGATGGTCGAAAGCGCGCGTGTATCGATTCCGACACGCTGATGCCTCGCCGCGTCGGCCGACCGTCCATCGTGTCGTGCGAGAAAAGAATAAACGAGACTCGGGCGCCGTAAGAACGGAATCAATTAACTATTTTCCCGGAGAGCTTACGAAATCGTGGCCGAGGAACCGAGCAACGAATAAATTACTCCGGGCAGTATAGCGTCGCACCGCTGCTGCCGGACCCCCAAGATAAAAACTGCACGTCCGGAGAGCAGCTTTATCTTGGCCGAATGGAAAATGCAACTCACTGCACTCGGAGAGCGTTAACTTAACGCGACTACCTCTTCTCGGGTCGGAACACCCGGGTCTTTTCTAATGTTTGTAATACCCCTCGCTTGCGAATGGAATTTATTTATTTAACGGCGGTATACTCGCTGTACCCGGTGTCCTTTCGATTATCCGGGTCCGCAGTGATTCTCCCCTGGTGTTTCTCTTTGCGGGGGAAAACGTTGCGATCCGACCAGCAATTATTTCCCATCGATTACTATAGCGTGTCCTTTGACCCGTTTCTCTGCGAGTTACTATATACATATTTATTCAATTTCTACCTGGCTGTATTATACATTTAGATGGCACGATCTTGGTATATTGTCACTGTCCCCAACAGGCAATAATTATGACGACGACAGTGGCAGCAGGCGGCTGTCGAAACGTCAACATCAACGAGTCCGACGGTGCATCGGACGGGATCAGGCGGAAAGAGGTTCCGCCTCATCTCCGCGCAGTGCTTTATCGTCAAAGGTGTATCGATCATTTGGGGACACCCCGTAGCTGACCGCGTCGCGTCGGTTGCTTTGTCGTCGGGAGGAAGGCATTATCCTTTGACGCGGGCTCGAGTCGTTTGGCCGTGGAGTTGTGGAGCCGTGGAGCGAGGCCTGTGTCCCTTCCTCTGTTGGTTTCCAGGGCGAGGAAAGAGCGGGTGGATCGTTGATCGAGCTTGGAAGCGGATTCTCGCGCCGCGTGCTCGCGCGCCACGTATACTATACTCGCCCGGTATCGATCGGCACATTTGCCGGGTGGTTATCGTGAAACTTAGCGGATTCTTTTCCAAGAGATTTCGAAGAGTGAGAGAGGGAGAGAAAGAGTGAGGGCGTGGGCACGGGTGGACGGTTCGGTTCGGGGTTGGCTGGCCTGAGAATCATGCCAGTCCCTGCGAGAGACTGGCGATATTGGCTCGTCCCTCCCGAGCCACCTGGATTCCTCTATTCCCAAGGCTGGCGCGATCCTGTCGCGGAATTCCGCACGTTCGCCGGCACAGTTGGCGGGAATGAAAATCGTTCGACACGTATAACCTGCCAACCGACCGGCACGCTACGAGAACAACCGTTCGAAATTATACTCGGAGCCACCCTTTATCCCTTACCTTTTCTCGGAATCGCAAACGTAATCCGCCGCCGGATGCTCGAAACTGGTCGCGGAATCGTTCGCGACTTGTTTCGGGGCACGTTCCCCTACGACACTGTTCCACGTTTATTCTTCCGCGCTCTATTAGAAAATAGGAATGCCGGCGACGTTGTCTCCTTCATGGAATCGTTTCATCGGAGATTACGCGACTTATTAAAACAGTGCGGGTCGACGATCCTCCATGGAAACTGTTTCGTTCAGAGGTCTCGTTTAACCCTCGAACGAACGACGCTCTCGACGACTTCGTGATCGTGATGTCTGGATCCATTTGGATCCCCGTTCGTGAACTTTCTACGCTCGTATTTTCGAGCATCTCTTTGGTAGACTTAATAGGGGAATCATTGACAAGCTGAAGTTGTCCTAGATGTATTTATCGAGCTTCTCTAATTGGACCTAATAGAAATAATTGACCAGTAGCTGGAGAACTCGCATGAAGCCTTTGAACGGCTCGATCGAAATGGACCCACGTATCGCCGAGAGTTAACCCATTTGCATCGCGAGGAATTTAGGAAGGAAAATAAATTATGTTTTCGTGGAGAAACTAACTAATTGCTGGACTGCGGATTTTCGAGTGAAATAAATATTGTCCGACATTTGCTTCTGTTCCGAATGAACAGATGTGAAAATGATACAACAGCATTATTACTCGTTTTGATCATAAACGCGTAAAATCCGCAATGCACTAATTGCTAAAGAGAACAATGGAGTTGATCTTTGGGGTTGGCGGTGCCCTTACCTTCGAGATAGGCAGGACAGCCTGTATATCGTCCTTCTGTATCTCGAACCGAGCCTGCAGCTTCCGTCTCTCAGGATGATGATCCCGCATCCCGTTGAATTGAGACGAGCCGTTGTCATCTTCGTCCTCGAAGGTGTAACGCACGCCCCACACGATGCGACCGCCGTCCCAATTCCCTTCCACCCCCTCCTCGCTGGCTTCCAGAAGCATCGTCAGGATTTCCTCCGCCGATCTGAACAAGGAAACACAGCGATCTTAGTCCGGTGACCCTAGGACCCATCTCTCTCCCTAAGGAAACACGTCCCGACCCCTCGTTTCCACCGCGGCAAATTGCTTCATTCCCGTGGAAACTGGTTGCGAGCTACCGTATGTACTTTATTCGTACGCGATACGGGGACACGAGGCCGGGCCACGCTCTCTCGCAGTCCTAGATTGTCTATGATCCAGCCCTTGGATCCATTCGACCATCCCCAGTGCTGGGACACTGTCTGACGCAGCAGATAGCCGCCTGCGGGCCAAATTGCGAACAAATGCAATTCGATCCGACAGGAGTCTCATAGCCTGTCGAACATCTCCGCGATTAGTTGCCGAAATAAATTCTTACGATGAAGACAATCTTCGTCCTACCGATCAGCTAATGTCTCTGGACCCCTATGATTTCTTTGAATGTCTGCAAGACTGCTCGGCTTTACCAATTAGGAGTCGAAGTTGACGAGTCTATGTGCATAGGAAATGGAACATTTGTGGACTCTCGTTTCCAGCATTGCAAGGGTGTGGGATTTCTCGATAATGCAAAGATGGGCTTTTTCAGTAGTCAAAAGCGCTAGATAAAAGATCAATCTAGGTCGCGAGGCGAAATTTGCATTATTCGAAAGCGTGAAGCTACGCATGTGGCTATTTTTATAAAGCTGCGACAGCTACATGCTGTCGAATAATGCAAATTACGCCGTTTAAACGTAAAAATAGCATTTTTGAGGGCGACTGCCTAGACTGATCTTTTATCTAGCGCTTTTACTGAAAAACCCCTTCTTTTAAAGGTTGCTAGGGGTGGACGGGTACCCGCAAATTCGGGTTTGGGTTCGGTATTTTCCCCGGGTTCGGGTCGGGACCCAAACATTTGTGATAACCGGATACCAAAATTTTCGGGTGCCCGTCCACCCATAGAGCTAACATCTCTGAACCCCTAAAATTTCTTTGAACATTTGCGAGAGACTGCTTCGGCTTCACCAATCAGGAGTCAAAGTTGACGAACGCATATGCATAGAAAACAAAAATTTGTGGTGTATATTGAAGGTAGCACAAGGATGGGTCGATAACTGTTCAATGGTGGAACTTCTTGGCGAGATTATGTAGGGAGGATGTGTGTCTCTCGCCTCCTTTGTTTTCTATGGGGAGTTGCCGGGTAATCGCCGGGCTAAACCGCCGTCGCGTCCAGAGTTTGCCGTCGGGTTCGAGCGGCTGACGAGAATTTGAACAGTTAGAGGAGACGATGGGGGTGTTTGTAGTTCACAAATGGCCGGGGTTACGTAACGGCATGCGGCACGGCGCTGCAGGGCGCTGCAGGGCGCTGCGAAAACGGAGAAACGTTACATGGAAACGCAACGACAACCCGTCGGTACCCGTGGTTCGGGTCGTTATGCCGGGTCCGCGGTTGGGCGTGAACGAGAGATCCTGGGCGAAATGGACGGCTATTACGACCGGATTTACGGGTCGAGACGATCGTGTTCGCAGACGGTTCCCGATGAGATTGAAGGGTAGCACGCGTCTGGCTTCGTTTTGCGGCGCAACGAGTTCAAGGATCGCGGGATTTACACGGAAAATTCGATGCCTCTGACGGAAATTCTCAGATAGGACTTCGCCCGGGCGAGAGAGCAAAGGTGGACGATTCGCCGGTCGTTGTTTAGACGGAACGAGTTCGTTTTTCCTCCTTGCGAAAATTTCCGCGAACGCCCGGAGATATCGCGATGCTCCGAGATGCCCGATCCCATTCCCCGGCTGATCGAGACGCGACCCGACGATCGAGGAAGAGAGACAGAGAGCGAGACCGAACGAAATTAAACGGGGAATTTTTCGTCGTAGCCGGGGAAAGGAATCCGAACCCGGCCGCTCGAAGACGACGTCCAGCGACGTCGACGCCGACTAAAATGGGACCGGATCGAAGGGAAATAGAAGCGAAAGGAAGCTGGAATAAAATTAGCAGGCGAGCAGTAATTCTCGAGTCGATAGATTCGCGCTTTAAGCTCCGCGCACACCGGCCCATTGTTCACGCTTCTCGCTCGGGAAAATTGCGAGTCGACGTACCTCGGAATCCGGTACGTCTGGAACGGCAGAAAATGTGATAATCGCTCCGTGAAACGGAAAAATCTAGTAATACAATCGTGGAAATAATGGGAACCGGTAAGTTGCGCTCGGTTGCACAGTAGAAACATAAAAGCTGACGAATGCGGCGCATCTTTTATCGGTCGCCGTTGTACGCACTAGAATCTATCATAAGTAATGCGTAGGATTCGGCTAACGTTGCTATAACGCAAATATAATTCGCAGCACATTGATAAGAAAACGCGGAGCGCTTCGAAACGATAACAAGATATTCCGAGCAACGATTATCGGGAGCATAGGTCTCGATGCTGCCTATTTTTGCGATCGATCGTCCGAGAAACACCCTGACAATCAGCTATTCTGATGCCGCGCAATTCGCGGAAAAAAGAGACGAGGAGAGACGAAGAGAAAAAGTGAATGACGGCGAGAGACAGAGCGAGGGAATCGAACCAGAGCATCGCAGGGTTAGCTGCGATAACGACTGCCACGATACAGTGATACTCACACGGTACTTTTACTTTTTCCGCGTGGCCCACCGAAACGAACGTTCCCGATAAAATCTTCTTCGAATCCTCGGCCGTGCCACCGGCTTTTCCGGCGTTCGTTTACAGTGTGTCGTTTGCATACACCGCCCCTCGCTCCTCTGGAACAGCCACCGGGCATCCGGCACGGTTTTCCGAATCTCAAATCACGGATTATGTCGCAGCTCGGTGAATTGGTTCGACTACGAATACACGGAATCGATTCCTTCGTTTCGCGAGAACAACCGTGCGCGAGGGGATGCCACCCTCGGGAAAATTGTCTGATCCGATAAACTACGACGTCTCGCGCGCGTAAATACGAAGATTCGCAGCAAACCGGAAAACAACCGAAATAAACACAAAGATTTCTGGAACAGCGAAAGAACGGAACACGAACTGGTGGACCAGGAGACTCTGGTTCTGGTTACAACTTCTATTATTCGGGGGAACAATTATCTCTCCGCAATTATTCCGTGCGCATTTATTTCGAGCAACGGTGGCTCGACCTACAAAAATAAGACAATTGCTGGGACCGAGGGAGACAGAGGAGAGAGAAAAAGTTGGAAGAAAAGTAACCGAGTTAAAAGGGGGATAAAAAGAAACGGTGTTTGTCTCCCCATCGGGATTCTATGGCCTCCGCCGAGATTAGAAAAGGGTCGGGCCAGGAGAGGACAAAGCCAATTCCGTGCGGAACGACGTTAAGAAGGATCGCCGCGCAATTTTCCCCGCTAACCCAATAGCGGAGTAATCATTGTCGGCGGCGATCCATCAGCATCCGCTCGGACGTGAGTACCACTGGCTCCGATACGCGCGATGATTCTTCCGATCGCGATTCTAGCCGGAGCTATAAAAGCTCGCGACCGGTCGCGGCGAACAATTCGATATCAACGTATCGACGCGAGTGTTCATCTCGTGGAAGAGAGAGTAAAATGCGCGCCAGCGCGGTGGTAATAATTTCCTGGGCGGCGTTCGCAGTGATCTACACCGAGGCGCACCCGTTGATCGTTTCGGTCGAGAAAAAGAACACCCTGAAACTGCCGGACGAGGACAACACACCGGAAGTCGAGGCGAACGTGCTGATCGCGGCGGTGAAGCCGAACGTGATTAATACCCCGAACGAGGATTCGTCCAACACCAAGGAAACATGGTTGGCGAACGAAGCGAGGACGGACGAGGCCGACGTGCTGATCGAAGAAGACGAGGAGATACTCAAGAGACTGGCGCGGTATGCTAAAAAGAAGAAGGACGACGACAGCAGTAGCAGCAGCAGCAGCAGCAGTAGCAGTTCCTCGAGCGACAGCGACGACGACGATAAAAAGAAGAGCAAGTGCCAGAAGAACGGTGACGATGATGATGATGATAGCGACGACAGCGACGACAGCGACGACGACGATAAGTGCAAGAAGAAGAAAAAGAAGGGCAAATGCAAGGACGACGACGACAGTGACGACAGCGATGATAGCGACGACGACGATAAGTGCAAAAAGAAGAAGAGGAAGGGCAAGAGCAAGTGCAAGAACAACGATTCTGACGACTCTGACGACGACGACTCCGATGACGATGACAAAAAGGAGAATAAGATAAAGTGTGGGGATCACGGAGACGACGAAGAAGCTTGCAGAGGCATCAAAGCTTACCGCAGGAGACGGGACGCGGAGCAGAACGATCCGAATAGCTCGTCGTCCGAGGAGAAGAAAGCAAAGCAGAGGACACCACGGTTTGCTGAAGACGAACCTGGTAAGGACTCGAGCAGCTCGTCCGAGGAAAAGAAAGGAAAGCAGAGGACACTACGGTTTTCTGAAGACGAGCCTGGCAAGGATTCGAGCAGCTCGTCTGAGGAAAAGAAAGAAAAGCAGAGGACACTACGGTTTGCGGAAGACGAGCCTGGCAAAGATTCGAGCAGCTCGTCTGAAGAGAAGAAAGGGAAGCAGAGAACACCACGGTTTGCTGAAAACGAGACTGACAAGGACTCGAGCAGCTCGTCCGAGGAGAAGAAAGAGAAGCAGAGAACACTACGGTTTGCTGAAGACGAGCCTGGCAAGGATTCGAGCAGCTCGTCTGAGGAAAAGAAAGAAAAGCAGAGGACACTACGGTTTACGGAAGACGAGCCTGGCAAAGATTCGAGCAGCTCGTCTGAAGAGAAGAAAGGGAAGCAGAGAACACCACGGTTTGCTGAAGACGAGCCTGGCAAGGATTCGAGCAGCTCGTCCGAGGAGAAAAATAAGACACCCAAGCAGAGGATCCAGCGATTCGCGGATGAGCTTGGCGATCAGTCGAACAGCTCCTCGTCGGAGGAGAAGAAGAAGGGACCTACGCGGCAGAACTAGCGAATCAAACTCGTCTGGCCAAGAAGAGGAGAAAGGTCGGATCGGAATCTGAAAAGAGTCAACAACTACTCGTAGCTACATTGTGACGCTGCTTTGCTTCGCATCGAAAAATCCAATGAATGCAGTGTCACGTGTCGGACATTGATATCTTTCGTCAACAACTATTCCCGTGGATCTTTCCGCAGCCGTTCCGCTGCTCGGACCCGCATGTATTCGAGCAGACGTCACGTCTGTCGCTTTTTTTCAGAGATTGACGTAATAAAGTGGGAGTACACGGATCTTCTGGTGCTTTCTTTGCCCCGTTCCCAGCCTCTCGGCTTCCCAGCCTCCGCGGAAACCTCGACGAACGAGGTGCCGTTCTCTCCTCCGTCGGATAATAAAAGTCCCCTCGGCAAAATTGTGACGTACTTACGCGCTTGGTACTCTAGGCACGCTGTCCTTTCGCCTCGCGATGAACAGCGCGACCGTGTTCTTCGTGTTTATATCGATCTCCACCGTCCAGTTCGGGCTGCTCGGCGAGGCTCCCAGGATCTTCACGCCGGACTTCACCCTGGCCCTGCGGAAAACAGGAATACGGGCAATTAGTATTTTTTCTGTCGAGGCAATGTTTGCTTTCACGTTACAGGAAGTATCGGGAGATTGGTGTTCCAGAAGAAGAGGAATTCCAGCTGCTGGCGGGTTTAGCTCGTTACTCGTTCTTTATTATTCGAAACATGGCTTAAGACTCGTCGAGGTTCAGTTTATGCTCTTGGCAGTGCATTTGCCGGGCATAATAAAGCGAACGACTTCATTCGTGCGAGGAGGACGATAAGATCTGCATAGTCCGACCGAATTATTTTTCTATGGCATAGTAAACCGGTGATTTTGGTCCGTTGACCCGTCGAACGAGGTAGATCAAGCCGTTAAGTCGCGTCGTCGTTTGGAGACTGCACGCGACGTTACGGACTGTCGCGGATAAAATATGAACGGCGCGAAACGCGGATGAAAACGACGAAGTTTCCCCGTCGAGATAGGAGGCGATAATAAGTTTAACAAGTTGAACGCGGAACAGAGAAGACGGTGGTGGGAGGGAGAAGAAATCTGTCGTAAAAAGGCGGGGAGCGTTAGGAGTTCAAGGGTGAGGCGATTCCCTCGGTTTCCTCTCTTTAACGTCGCCGCGATTTAGCTGGGCAATTATCGGCTCGCGACGGCCATTGCATCGCCGATTAACCCGCCCGCTTGCCAATTTCATCTGGACGAGAGGAAATTCCGTGATGCGACCGTGTAGCGGTTTTCCTCGAAAAACCGGCGAAACCGTTCAAAGAGAATCGAGTCGACGCACGAATTTCTGGCTTCGCAAGTTGCCGGTTGCACTCTAACAATTGTAGCTAATTAGATGGCCATTATGCGGCGCGCGGGTGGATTGAAGCGCGCTCGCAATTAGCCCAATTATCCCCGCGCCGCGGTACGGTGTTTCCTCGATGCCGCGAACTCCTCGAACCAAGAGCGCTAAACTTTTCCGGGACGACGATTCTTTCGATTATCCCGGGCCAATTGCAAACGAAGCGTCACCTTCGTACGTACATATCGGATTTCCGTTCGATTGCGTCGCGTCGCCCGGGGCGTGTGCACCCTCCACATGGGCGGCACAGTTTCATCAGCGGTCCCCGTCGCAATAACCACGTTCCACGGTCTATCTATCTATCTATCTTTTGCTCGTTCGCTAATCTCGCCTCGATATTCGCGACGGGCGACGTGACGGCTGGCCGAGGCGAGGGTCCACCGTTTCATTCAGATCAATATGCGTATACATACATTATAGACGCGTGAAAACGCATTCGATGCGCGACAAACAAATAGTTGAATATTTTAACGCGTCGGTTCCGGCAAACGCTCAATTATTCATCCGGATTTTAAAAGTGATTTCTGCCGTTGATACGTCGAGAGCGCGCGGGAATCAGATACAACAGGGTCGATCGAGTAATCGCTGGATCAAAGTTAATCCTTTGCGCTCGGAGACTCTCCTTAGATCATCTGACACAGAATGCATTCACTCGTCAAGCCGGGAGTAAAATATCAAATGACCCATTCAGTAGGGAACAGCGCAAAGGATTAATAGTATTTTGGTTCTCCAACACACAGAATTTTTCAGGAATTCGAGGACTGGCGCACAGGATCGACAGAACCCTGCTCGGGAGAGATCGAAGAGCCATCGGCAGAGGATAGCAGAAGGAAAGCCGATCCTCTCGCAATTACAAAACGCCCGGTCGGAAATTGAATTTCGACGAGAGAGAGAGAGGCGCGGGTGAAATGCGTGGTTCAATGGCGACCATTCTGGAGTCGAGCGTCGAGGAGGAGGCTCGAGACAAATCGTCGTTTCCGAGCGGAGTTCATATCGCTTTTTTTTTCACAAGCTTTCGCGCCTCAAAAACCGTTGCCGCGTCGACGATCCACTCGACGGCCGAGCGCTCGTAATTGCACCGGAAAACTTGCGCGAGCGTTCGTCGTGTTTCCGTGTGGAACCAGCGGCGCGCCGTACACGAACCGTGCGCGCTCGTCATACCGACGACACGGCGACGCTCGTGTCCGCGTTTTCGGTTATTTCTTGATGGTTTGCCGAACAAATTTTGTAAATAAATGTCCCGTTGCTGCGCTTTTCCGCGTCGAAAAACCGGGCCATCAGCGACGCGGACCATGGGAGGACGCCACGTTGATTTATGCCATGGTGGACAAATTCTTGGTAACTGGTAATTGCTACAGAGAACGCATTTTAGCTGCTACATTTATTCCTTCCAACCGTTGGTGCGTAATTCGCGATAACACAATGGTGAATTAACCCCGATGTTTTTACGGTTGCTGCTGAAACTACGGTTCTAGTAAGTGACAACGAATATGGCGGTCGCCAGTGGTGGACGCTATTGATTTGTTTAAAAATAATTGTCATAAAATTAGTGTAAATTTGCTGGATTCAGAGGACGGGTAGCACTCAAACCGTGGCGCGCGAACGTTGCTCTAAGGGCGAAAATCTGAGAACTAAGAACTCGGCTGAAACGATAAGCCAGACAAAGCTTTCCGGATGCATTTTTCACAGGAAACGCAAGCACCGAGACCTCGAAGAAGACGGAGAATACACAGTGCTTTAAAATGCGAGCAGCATGTCCCGGGTCCCGTGACGCGAGTTACTGACACGCCGGAACAGCACGGTTTTCTAAAATCGCTTTGCCCACGCGTTGGCGCGCGCGAAACTGTCTGCCTTTACAAGCAACATTGATTGACACTCGATAGAGAGGAGTTTAAAGCTTCCCCTTTCGTGGGTTCCAATTTCAGACGCCATCGATCCGCGTGGTACGGTTACAACATCGTCGTCTGCCCCGATGATCCCGCGGCGCGCCCGATCCGCTAAATTAGTCAGAAGAATCCCCGGATTTGATCGAATTCGGGATTGTGGAGCAAGGGGAATCGATTTTGTCGGTCGACAGACTGTCGGCAGGATCTTGGCCGAAATAGCGAAGGTGTTTGTGTCTGTCGAAAATATGTGCCGCACACACAATCATTCATCCGCCGGCGGTGGTCGCGCCGTGTCGCGGTTTGCTGCGCAAGATTGCAATTTAAGCCGCGGAGTTCGAGGCGGCGCGGATTCGCGGAGCACTTCCGGTTCGCAATATCAGGACGTTCATAATGAGAAATCGACGTAGCGAATCGGAGACGGCTGCGCAATTAAAGCGTCCCGAAAACGCGGATTAACGCGAAGAGCGAGAGGGAGAGATGAGGAAACGGCGAAACGACGGTAATACGTTTTAATTAGAGGAACGCGCGAATCGTCTGCGAGAACGCCTAATCCAGTCGTTGAGAAAGGAGAGGGAGGCGCGGGAAATTAATCCTGGTCGTTAATTATGGCGGGCGTCAAAGGGTGAACGGTCGGAGTTTCCGCCTGCGAGAGAGACGCGAGGAAAAAAAGAAAGGTTCCTTGGCCCGCGACGAGGGAGCACGGGAAAGACCGTGAGCTAGGGAAAACGAAGTTTCGAAGCGCGAGACGCGCTCCACATTTCCAGGCAGCTGGATCAAAACGAAGTTTCGAATGGGACGCGGAACGGGCTCGAGGCAAATGCCGATCAGTAGCTTCGTCACGGAAGGGAAAATGCTGCTCGTGCGCCGCCACTCGAAAGGACGTTTGCCCGGCGTACGGCGCAAGGCGTCGCGACGCCAACTCGACTCGACTCGACACGACACGACTCTAGTCGCCTACGCTCTCTCGCTGAGTCTTTGCTCTCGAGAATTCACGCTCCAGTTACGTGACCGGGTCACGGGGTCAGCGTCAGGGGAAGGCTACGGTGGTGCCGTAGGATCACGCCGCCGTCTATCCGACGCCACGCTAGATAGATATCTATGCCTCTTTGCTCTATACGCTCTTTGCGCTCTTTGCTCATCTAGCGCCGCGTCACGACAACCCGCTATCAATCGCGTCTCGAGCCCCGCCGACAGTATTTCACGGTTTGCGAGCGAATACGCCGGAATTCTCCGCACCGGAAACAGTATTGCCAACCGAAAACCTCTACCGGTATCTTTCTTTCCGGATCCGTCGAAGCTTCCTTCGCGCATCAAAACCAAATCTCCTCGTCCCCCGTGCGATTTTCCCTTGTACATCTACCGCACGGTGAATCCAGTCCTTCATATATTGCAATTTGGCGCAAGAAGAAGACCAATAGTTAAAAATATATTTTAAATAGTTGACGAAAACCTTCCGTGTGTTAAAGGGTGCTAAGATCAAAGATTGTGATGCAGAACTCTTGTCCATTCTCAGCGCGCTCCGTATGGATGAAACGCGAGCGAAGCGGTCACTAAATGGGGATCAAGTTGATCAATCTTTTACGATCGCGACAGATTTCGCCGGAAGATGGACAACATCTGGAAGATTCAACTTTCCATCCCGCGCGCGGTTGCTTTGCTATTTCCAAGCCTAAAGCCGGATAGTAAAAGAGCAGTCTCCGGGAAGCATGAATCTCGTTTCTCGCTCGGCGAAAGTACCCCGACTTTCGTGGAAGTTATAAAATCGGAGGCTGTGGCGTTTCTGATTCGAGCCACGTATTATTATTATCTCTTTCGCGGGATGCGAATCGCGGCGAACCTATTCAATTCGAGACGCGAGAACGCGGAGAAAGTTTCGAGGAAGAGTTCGCAGGTCTCTCAAAATCGCGGGCGAATTTTCTGCTCGTGGATAAGCCTCGGGACGTTATCATAAGACAGGAAAACCGCCGACGCGTCGGAGAACGGGTAACCTGATCGAGCCCGGGGTCTCCTCGCCTTCGTTTCACCGATAGATTCGTATTTTCCGACGGGGGGTTGTGAAAAAGGGGGGTAGGGAGTGAGAAAGAAGAAGCAGGGGGATGGCATCATAGGACGAAATCGATATTTGCAGCAAGCGCACGAAAATCGGTCGCATGAATTATCGAGAGACCGTTCCCCGGGGCGCAAATAGACGCGATGCTGCGCAGCGTGGAGCGGAATGGAGCGGCGTGGAGCGGAATGGAGCGGCATGGCTTGCCGAGAGGCAAAGGGGCCGATTAATTCGATCGACGATGCAAAACAAGTGGCGGATTCGATTTACGTGGCCGTCGACTGGCTAAGTCTTCCGCTTCGGCCTCGTTTCCCCGCATCGAGGAGCGGCGAGGAACGGAGCGGAGCGGAACGTGTGCTGGTTCACGCAGCCCCGGAAGCACGCGCGAGAGGATCGATAACGCGCCGAGGCGCGCGCGATCAAACGAGAAGAGCAGCGTGCTCGTCTTTTTCTCCAAATCGAATTACACCTGGTCGAGGCCGATTATCCGGAGCAAACGAACCCCGACCCGCGGGATAATTAAGTTAAACCCGGTTAGCAGCGAATTAGGGTTACGGAAGGTTGCGGGAGTCCGCCGGCGATATTCACCGGGCGAGCGAAAAGGCCATTCCTGCGGGGGAACGGTGAAAAAAAGCGAGCACCGCCACGCCATGCTATGCCGAGCAACGCCGCGTCGGGGAGAAACAAGAATTGGCCGGCTTTTCAAAAGAACCATAAGCACAAAAGAGGGCGGCAGCCCTTTCTGCAGAGCGGCTACGAACGGACACGCGCTCCGAATCCCGATGGGATTACACTGAAAATATTGTTCGTCGATCGCTCGCCAGAGAATTTCTCTCGGCTTTCGCTACGCTGGCATGTTCAAGGCGATTGTTTTTACAGCCGCCTCGCGCAATTAGCTACCGGTCGAGCAAATTAACCCCGGAGACCGGCGACACCGCCGTGAGCCAATCACAAGTTTCGGATCAAGTTATTTCCGCGAGGCGATCGACGCGACGGCATTTACATACAAATCGGCGACGTGCAAAGCGGCCGGTATCGAAGCGCTCCCGGATCGCGATGACGAACGACCGGTGTCGAGCGACGACCACAATTTATTCAATGACTGCCACCACGGCTCTCGATCGATCCCGTAACGAAACGAAACCGCGTGGCGCGACGCGACGCGGACGTCCTGGCCGATTGCGTAACTGGTCCACGAGCGGCGAACGTTCGCTCGATTAAGCTTCAACCTGTCACCGATAATTCGCCTGGTAATTATGATCGAAACAGAGTGAGAAAGATGGAGTGCGAGCAGAGTGCCGCATTCTGCTGTACCAAATGTGCATGCGTTCCATGCAACCTCCGTCGAGCTTGCCGATATGTCGGTGCATCCATTGCTGCGGTTCGCGCTTCTATTCAACCCTCATCCTACCGACTATTCATTCTTCTTTCATTACATTACGCTGTTCTCGTTGTACAGTTGTGTTCACGAAATTGTGGTACAAACAGGTGATTCTACTATCATCAAAATATCTACCTTTCCAAAAGGGACCCGAATAGTAGAGGCAATTATGCATGGAAACTATATACAGGATCCGGAGTTTAAAACCAAGGGAAGACAATTCACGCAATTAAAATGAACTTAGCAGGAGAGTCCAACGAATCTCTCCTACAAGATATTTTTCCCAATTATTATGTCCTTACGTTTCTCGATAATACCGCTACAATTACGCCCGTGGCTCTTTATTTCCCCGGATAAATTTCATTCACAGCGAGCTGCTGGTTACACGGTCCCTGCGGACCTCTCGATCCGGTCGGGAGACCGGATAATCCGAATACTCCGTTTATAGATTATTAAATTAGATCGTATATTATTATTACTATTTTTGCGAAACAATGGAGAAGCGTGGCGCGCGCGTTTCCCTCGGGGCCAGGATTTTCTATAAAATTTCTCGGCGACATGTGAGCCGATATACCGTGGAAATAAAACACGGAATCCCAGTGCAAGTGTCGAAGCGACAATTTATATAAAATAACCGAGCGTTCTTCGGATAAGACGCGGAGAGGAAAGCTATGCGAGGAAAAGTTCCTTTATCTCGGCTCGGCTAAGAGTCAACCCGGTAAACTCGGCCCGGTAATCGAATTTCTAAGCGAGCAGAAGACCCGCCCCGTGCCGCTTCTGATTCCTCGTTAAGGGGACAGGCGGCTAACTGGCCTGCTTTGTGCGCTCTTTTTTCCTCGGAACCAGCGGAGCCAAAGCTTCGCTCCGACGCGCGTTCTCTCCCTCTCTCTCTCTCTCTTTCTCACACTCTTCAGCGCTCCAATTTTTACACGTTGATCGCGACACGGTGTGCTTCGGCTTCGCTGCCCCGCGCGTGCACACGCTCGAGCTGGGCTCAACTTGCCGCGACATTTTTATCCGGGGACGCGAGATAGAACCCCGGCAAACTTGCCCCGCTATCGATCCGTCTGCGAGAATTCGATTCCAATTGGCCGGCGCGTCACCGGGAACCGTAAACTCTCTCCGCGATCGAGGTAAACGGCGATAAAACTGTTTCGAGCACCGATCTCTCGACATCTCCTCGAACATGACGACGATTATCGTTCGATCTCCTGGAGAGGAGCGCGGAGAGAACACAAAAACAAGATGACCGCCGATAGTTTCTCTGGAACCTACGATTTTCAAGTAGACCGCGATCGATAACGATTATCGAGACGGAGATTGCATGGAGTCGATGACCGTCGCCGCGAGAGTTTGCTAACAACGGAGGTTACAAGTTCGGCCGCGTGCTCGACGACTCATCCAATTAGGACATTTTTGTCCTGCGCACCGACCCGCTTTTTGTCCGCGGAAAAGGAGTTCGCCTCCCTCGAGGGGGTGTATTAAAGCGGCTTTCGAGGGAGGCAGCGAAAAAACCAGCGAGCAAGGCCGGCAAAGTGAATTCCAACTCGACGGTCTTTGCCGCATTTTCGTCGCGTGTTTTCCGGCCGTTGCGTGTATGTATCAACGGGGAACAAGGAACGCGAGCTACAAAGCGGGCTGTCTTCTGTCCGAGCCGCTTCGCTTTTTATCCCGCGGCGAGCCGTGCTTCATTTTCTTAAATTACTTTTTCAGTAACGCGCGGATCACGCTGACACTGACAACGCCCGTACGCTGTTACGTTATAACGTCAACGAAAATGGATATTTACCTCTCCCAGATTTTTCTACGATATTCCCGGTCCTGTGTCGCAGCAGAAAGTCGTGGAGTTACGAAGGAGCGATAGAACTTTCGAAACAGACACTTGGAACTTTGTAGTTCGAGAAAAATCTTCACTGTAGTACATTACCGTGATTTGACATTTGATACGCGTCCATCGACGATCGCGGAACGAGTAACCCCCCTCCCAGAATCTAAGGTGTAACTTAAATTGTTCAGGTACGGGCTGTTTCCCAGGTAAAGCCATAAATCAATGTCCCCTCGGAATTTATTGGTGCTTTGAATTTTCGGCATGATTGACCCTTTGTGTACGGATCTCGTTGAGCACGTCAGTGTGCCGCTAATAAAGGGCATCGGTACGTGACGCAGTAGCGATGCGACGCAATATAATTATGTGCGGTAAATAAACCGAAATGGAAATGAGTTTATCGTCCACGTCCGTTACCGTGCCCTGTCGTAAATTTTACACACAGATTGGATTAACATATTTAATCCATTCAATTTAGAAATTTGAACAAAATATATCTGCCGCATCCTAGCACCGCGCCGAAAGGGTTAATCCTTCGCAGAAGGTCATCTCCGTGAATAAATCGGCTCAGGAGAGCGTAGATCGGTCATCGGGGGACGGCGATAAGTCGGACGAGTTGGAAAAGTCGGGTCGAGCGGGACCCAGGGAAAACAGAGGGTTGAGCAAACAGGACTCACCTAAGGTACACAGTGACAACGAACTGGGTTCTGCCTTCCCGGGAGTCTGCGGGTTTGGACGGGTGCAGGAAGACCGGTACGTGTAGCCTGGACCTCGGGTAGAGCGGTCCGTGAGGAACCAGAAGAGTCAACGAGTCGTCGGCCTTGAGCTCCTTGTAATCCGCTCGGTTGGGGGCGAGCGGTATTTGTCCGAGAGGCGTGACGGGTTGGATCTGCACCCTGGGTCTGCAGAATCCGGCGCCGTTATCCGCGGAGCCGACATCCTCTGTCCGCGGCTCGAGCACGGAGTAGGCGACCTGCACGAGCCTCGGCAGACTCTTTGCAACCTTGACCCGGCCGGACGCGTCCGGTGGTGGTAACGGTGCCCACCAATCGGCGGGTATAGTGATCTGCGCGAGGCAGACGCCGTTTTCTCCGTCGGGGCTGCAGGCGGCCGTTAGCGCGAACGTCGAGGATGAAGGAACGCTCGAATAGGCTGAGGACGACGAAGAGGACGAAGAAAAGGATGCTGAGGAGGATGCTGAGGAGGACGATGAAGAGGACGAAGAAGAGGAGAAGGTTCTACCGTTGTTCCTACTGGCTGTGCTTCTGGCTGGGGAGGCCAGGCTCGCGTGCAGCACCACGCAAACCCTCTGATGCCGGGCTAGTAGCAACTGACGCCTTCCGCCTGCCTCGCTTCCGGCATGGAAGAGCACTCGCAGCACCGGCGAATCGCGCGGCACGCTGTTTCCAACTAGATGAGCAGACATGTCCAGGTGTCGGGCTCCTAACTCCTGCGCGTCCAGAATCGTCGCCGCTGTCAGATTTCGCCTCGTTTCCGGTCCCGGCAACGCGTCCAACGGGTCCGGAACTATGTATCGAGCCGGCACGGTCTGTTTCGTGCTAAACGGACCGTAGGTCGCCCGCACCGAGACCGGCTCGCTCGTCTGAAATACCGTGAACTTGTCGATCGACAGAATCGAGCCCGGCGGCGACGACGGCACACCGTTCCCAGTCGATGACGTCCCCGTCGACGAGCTTCCTCCTCCGCTTCCTCCACCTCCTCCTCCTCCTCCTCCTCCATTCGACGACGGAGAGATCGCCGGTATCGACTCCCCCTGCGCCGGGTAGAACTGCTTCGGTGTGTGCTTCAGGAAGAACCCGCCGTCCTTGTTCTCAAAGTGAACTTCCACCGAAGCCGCCACGTCTGAAAGCAAACGGTTTCCCAAATTAGCGATGGATCTCCCCCGTCGAGGATCAGGGCGTATCAAGGATTATCTAAGCAGCTGTTGCTTCTGCAGTTGTCTCAGGCGAGGGATTACGCAGTGGGAATCAGGGGAGCAAGTACATCGTTCTTGGAATCAATTCCCTGCACTGTATGGATTCTGTTTCTCTACCACGTACCACCTCATCAAGACAACGCAGGTGTCGACGATCTACGAATCGTGCGCCGCGTCACATCAGCGAGGGACGAGTATTCGAACGCAATTTCGCCGAGCAAAGTTGCCTGCGTGACATTTGTTTGCGGCTTGAAGAAGGGGATTTTAATTATCCAGCTTCGGAGCCGGAGGAATTAACCGGGGCGGGACACGCGTGTTTTCTTTAATACGGTTAACAAATCCAGCGCGCGCGTCACGACGCGTTTCCATTACGGCCGAGTAATTTTCCGAATTTATATCCCCGTCGGATTAACATAGAAATGAAGTCGGCGGGTCGCGTGTGCGTCGTCGCCGTGCCGCGTCGTGCCGCGCCGGCACACCGGGACCGGTAGCATCTTTCTGCTCTATTTCCTAAGTTCCGCCGGCTTATTACACGAGGGAGCCTGGATCGAGAGAGGCAGCTTGTCCCGGGAAGAATTTCCCGGATGGAAGTTCGAGTGGAAAGTCGTGTCGATTTCCGGGCGCAGAGTGTTTGTGCGCCTCGCGTTATTTTCCTCGTGTGGTATCGAGGCTTTCGCGTTATACCGGCGCGTCGCCCCGATAAATCGAGAAATTCTCTCCCCCGTTCGATCGCGAGTCACAGGATCGACTTCGATAAGACGGCCGCCCCGAATTTCCTCGGCTGAAACAAAGTTCGCGCGCCCGGAAAGTCCGCACAGGTGAACGGAGAAGTTGTAAATCGGAGGGGGTGTAGGGGAGCGGAGGTGGAGCCGGTTCGGAGGCATGGGGTGGCGCGACTGCGCTCGATCCGCACATAAATTTCCCGGGAAATCCTCCATTAAGCGCCAGCTGCCCGCACACCCCCGAACCCTGTCCCGTAAAATAGAGGAAAACGCGTGGAAAGGTGAGGCCAATTCGGCCTCCGCCACCGCTTATCGCTCGCGCTACGCGCTTCTGTCTCGTCTGAAACGACTCTCTCTCTCTCCCTCTCTCTCTCTCTTGCACGTGCCAAACACCGAGATCACGCGTTATTCGTGATCGGTCGCCCTGCGATTGGATCTTCCCGCCGTGACACTATCGTCCTCGCGAATTTATTTCCTATTGCGCTTCTCTCTTAACATTACGGAGAAACAGGTATACAGGGTTCGCGGTTGCTCGTGAACGAAGGATCAAAAGGGAGGATTGTTGCATCGATCAAAGTCTAAATAAATAGCTAAAGAATATAAGCGCTCGCGATTTCCGCTTGTACCTCGGAGCTTATAGCTTGAAATCCGTCGAATGGATGGAATATGAAAGGTATGCGATAGGATATCGATCGTGGTGTCTCACAGGAGCATAAGGCAATATGTACTGTCGAAGAATTTATTCGGCGTTACAACACATCTACCGCTGTTGCATCGTGGCTGCGTGTCCAGTTGCGGACGATGACCGGCCATATCGAGGCTTCACTTGTAAGGAGGCACGTCGAACCACTGGTACTTTTTCGGTTGGCTCTCGTCCAACTCGTACTCCAAACATCGTCGAGGAAAGCTGTCGGAGATCGTTAGAGGTCCTCTTTAAACTGGCTGAAAACTCGGCCACTCCTCTGGAAGGAGGTGGCTCTGGCCCGCGAATATCCCGAGCAATTAAACGCTAGATCAGGCATAGGCAACGGTGCTCTCGCAAACCTCGGCGAACAAAAACTAGAAAATCTATCTCGAGTAAAAGACCGTCTACTTTGCTCCATCTGTGCAGGATGTTCGAAGCAGGCGTGGTTTCCTTGCTCCGAGGGCCAGAATGCCCCGAGTGGGCGTGGCATCGTTGCTCTCGATTTTAACACGTTCGCTGCCCCTAGACTGCGGATTTTGCGCATTTACCACAGAAATGAAATACGAAACTGTGAACACATTCAAAGAATTTGCCCATGCCCAAGCTAGACGATTCCGGAGCAGATGGTCTCGACACTTACGTGGTGGCGCGTTTGCAGCCAACGATCGGGTATTCCTCACGGTAGCATTTCGTGTCCAGGATGCTGAAATAGAGGAAGCCAACTCTATCGCCCACCCCGTCTTCCGATCGGTGCAGGCAGTCGAAGAACTTCTCGTCGCAGGAGCATTCCAACCTGCTCGCAGCAAACCACCGATTCGATTTCCGACATCGATAAGCCTTTCTTGTTCCTGTTACGCCCACGCGCCGAGAACCTTTCACGCGAGATCCGTGCGCCGGCATGCGAGGAGAAGCTCGTCTCAGGGCCCGATTAATTCGCAACGTACGAGTCCGACAGGCGGCGAGCTGCTGATCTTGACTCGGCCGCCGTTCGATAGTCCGTTCGAGAGTGATTCATGCGAGGCTGCGACCCGCCCGACACGCCTACAACTCGCGCGCGCGCGCGATTCCTCTCCGGACACGCGACCGGCAAAAATAAATTCCGCGTGGGCGTTCACGCGAACCCGACGTTACCTCAATCGTTAACCATCGAAATCGAGGTGTCTCCGTGTTGCGTTTCGAGGTTGACTCGGTTCGCGGGTCTCAAAGAAATTGTGTCACGTTTGCGGAGAGCCCCAGGGGCTCTCATGGACGTTCATTCACGATATTTCTCCCCGAATGCACCTCGAAAGAGCGCGCGGGTGCATCGTCGAGCGGTTCAGCGACCGGAATGTCAGACCCGAAGACAGTCGGCAGTTTCTTTAGAGGGAAAACCGTGGACTGGGAAAAAAGCACCCCACGAAGCAAGAAGGAGAGGCAGAAGAAGAACTAATTTAAAACGGCCACCGCCTCGAGACACGGTCTCGTCAAATGAAAGTTCCCCGACGAAATAGCGCACCGGCACCGTGGACGGCAAGTTCGCGGCGAGGCGCGGCGTGGCACGGCGAACGAAGCCGAATATCAAGTTTGGAAAAAGAACCTGGTGTAGAAGCTGGGATTAGTGAGGCCGTGGTTGGTCTGGCCTGCCTCGATCACGTCGGCGCACATATCGTGCTCGCGGCAGCAGGCGTCCGTCTCCATATATTTGCCGAGGTCTTCCGGTCCCGTCGCCACGTTCCCGCTTCCGCACCATTTCGTCCCTGTCGGAAGGAAGCACGCCGGGATAGTACGAGGGGAAGCTCGTTACGAGCACACCGGCTCTCTTCTTCTGCCGATTTCATCTCCTCGATCTTTTATGCTCTCACCCTCAGAAGGCTTCTCCTCTCTCTCCCTCACTCTCTCCTCGTCGGTCTGCGCGACGTCGCTTACCTGGGAATATCAGGTTCATTCTCTCGGCCGGTGTCTTTGGTAGCTCGTTGCTGCCGAGTCTATTGTCGTCGTCATAGTGAACCAGCCATGCATGAACCGGGACGTGGATCAGCAGCCAACAGCACGCGAGAGCCGACGACCAGGATCCCGGCATATCGTTTTCTCGAGACGCGTGAAAGACGGGTTACACGGAAGAACGACGCACGTCTCTCGGCTTTTTTTCCCCCCCTCCGTCTCTTCACGTAAATCGCAAGGCTTTTCAACCGCGATCGAGCACGGAAGCTTGCAATGCCTTTGTCGGGAGAGACCGGTGTAAGGGAAACTGGGAATCGCGCGCCGAGCGTCGTCTCTCTCGAGCCGAAGGAAGCTGAAAGACGCGTCTCACGCGAGACACCGACGGGGAAGGTCGTGACTTTTAATGCCGCGCGGAGACGTACTCGAAGAACGTGCCGCGGAGAGCTGGTTTTTTCGGAAAAGAAAAGAGGAACGAGAGAGGCCACGAGAAAAACGGTCCCTTCCGGCGGTGTTCACAGAACGAGAACGAGCGCTGCCAGCCGGTTCCCGGGACTTATATGCGAACCAGCCCTGCCCCTTTCGACCCAGTTCCCGAGCGTGTCGTGTCTAATCGCGGGAATTACGGAAAACGAACGCACCGCTGCGCCCCGGTCTCGATAATCGCCCGACGATATTCGAGACGCGGGAAAACACAGCCGGAAACGGGCTCCGGACGAATCCTCGTGTCGTCCACGGAATCCGAAATATCCGGGGCTTGCATAAATTCGACGACTGGTCGTCGTAATTTATGCGCGGAGTTAAAAGGCGTGCGAAACTGAGGTGAAGTCGAGCGCATGCGATTACACAAATCTTGTTAAATATATTTAATCATCATAAAAAGATCAATAGTCAATCAACGAGACCATTTCTTGCAGGCGCTTCCGTTCGGACCACAAAGGGTACGTTTGTATCTATTTTCTATTAGAGCCGGCCGCGCAACAAAAACAAATTAACGCGATTAGTAAAGCGTCGGTGCCCGAAAGCGATAAGATAGACGATAAGAACTTATCCGGCAGCAGTTTTATGTATCTGAACAATTTCGAGCCGCGTCGTTTCACCGGCTAAATAATTAACGCACTCGTAAATCTCCGGGACTTCGGACTTCTTCCTCGATTTCTTCGGGTCGGACTCAGTAGTCGCTGACGTCGTCCGCGCAAGTGTCTTGCAGATCGGGGCACAGGAAGTGCCTGATGTTCCTCGGGCCGATAATTCCTTCCTGGCGTCGAGCACACTCCGTCAGCCACAAAGCTACGGCTGTGATACGGGTGGTGCAGACTGGAGGACCGATTCCTGGCACTGGAAAAAGCGTCGGCAGCCGGCCTTCATTCTGCTCCGTTCTCATCCTCTCGAGGAACTCCCCGAAAGGGTCAGGTGGAGGAGGCGTGGGTTCTCGGGAGACTTCGCGCACCGGTTCCAGACACTCACAGATGCCCCGGAGGATGTCCTCGAGTCCTACGGGCACGTAATCGTCCACCTCTTCGAAGGTAGTGACGCTAACCTCTCCCTCTTCGTGGCCGAAGTCCGTGTAAAGGCTGTCGGACACGTCTTCGCTGAATGCAGATGCATCCGGGATCACGTCGTCATCCTCACGCGGCTCTACCGTCGGATCGGACTTCGATCTAGCCGACTCGCTGGGCTGAGCGAGATTCGCCAACCGGTGGGGCTCGATTAATTTTCCCCGTTCAATTCGTTGGATAAACACGGCGCGGCGGCGCGCGGTCGGAAAAGCGATTGGTCGATTCGGAAAAACCGGGATTCCGAAGGAACGGCGAGCAAACACCAAACTCGTTTCCACGGGCAAATGAAAGGGACTCGAGTTTTTCAACGGTCTCTCCTCCGGCCCGGGGAAATCAGATATTCCATCTGCGCTCGGTGTATCGCTCGCTCGGCCTTAATTAAGTCGCGAAACTTTGATCGACCGACTGCATTTTTCATGGGACCCGTTGTCGGGTTGCATTCGCGGCCGCGCCCTTTCCCTCCGTTACCAACCTCGGTGTGCAATGCGGCACGATCTTTTGATTCGGTGGGGTGCATGTGGACTCCCTCGAGGGGTAGATCGATGTCCTGCCGTTCGGAGGGTCTCGGGTCCGAACTGATGCCCTTCAGGATCGTCATATTCTCTGAGGTACTGCTATCGCTCGACGTCATACGACATACGTCCGTTCCAGACTCCTCCTACGGCCCGCGAAACTTCGTTCAGAACGACGGGACTCGCGAAAAAAATGCGAGCCAGTAACGGCAATTGCCGGGTCGTCGACAACTCTGCCTCGCCATAGAAACCAATCGAGGATCGATCGATTCTGATAGGTCTGACCCAGCGATTTCATCCTCGAAACGAGCCGACCCGCGCCGAACGGAGCCGCGTTGCACCACGGCGTTCTGTAAATTTGCGCGGCTCGTTTCGACGCTGGGAACACAGCGCCCGACGCGCGTACACTAATTATTTCCCGGGTTACCGTTTCGATTGCGCACGATTCCATTTGCACCGGTGCGTTATTAACGAAATTATATTTGGTTATCGTCGGTCGGGCTGGGAGCGTGGGCGGACAGAGCACTCGAGTTTGCGAGCAACCTTTTCCGTTCCATTAATCGTGGTCGAACGCAAATGGCCCGAAAAATGAGTCGCGTCCGCGACTGTGCGCTGCTCCCGGTGCAGTCGATTTTAGAATGCTCGCGTTTCACCTCTGATCGCCGGAAGCTGGGTCCGTTTGAACCCTCCGGTTCAAAGCGTTCGCCATTTCTGTAATTGAATAGCTGTCTAGGAGAACAGCGTACTTCGCGTTCTATGAAATGTACAGGAATATATGAAAATAATTCACTACTCGATGCAGCAGCGAGAGAATCGATCGATGTAGTAAATTAAATCTTCGAACACGCTAGTCGATTCTTTCCGAGCTACAGCGGAGCAATTAATTGATTTCGGATCTTGTAAATTTCACGAAGCTCGAACCATCGCGGAGAAGCGATGCGTTTTGTGCTCGACGGTCGAACTCGTTGCCGCCGGAAGTTCTATGGAGCCTGCAGCTGCGAGGATCAAGCGTAACTCAGAGGAGAACCAAGAGCGGGTACGCCCACGCAAACGAGAAGTATCTTCTACGACAGGGGATCCGTCGAGCCAATAATTTCGGGGGAAGGGGCGTGCGTTCGTTTTTGATTCCCCGTGTACTTTCCCGTTTGAATGGGGCGGGCCATTGTCGGCGGAATCTATCGGGGTTTTAGCTATTCCGCGAACAAAGCGCGGCTGTTACAACCTCCTCTAGCTCGTGCTCCTCGAGCTCGTACAGACTCGAACGGAAGCTTTCGGTGCGGGTCTCGCCGCAAACGGAAGGCGGGCCGCAAGGCTGAAGAATCTCCTCGGTGTCCTCTCCGATGCAGATGCAGGGTTCCACTCCGCTGCAGTCCAGTTTTGCCAGGTACGCGTACAGACGTAGGAACGTGGGCAACAGTATCATCGCCGATCCGCCTTCTGGTTCGTCCGTCAGCAATTCGCACACGTATATCATCGTTTCGAATAGATCCTGCGCGGCACAAAGGGGGCGAACACGTGAATCGCCGCGAATTGTAACCCGGCAACAATGGCGGGTGATTAATTTCATTCAACCCCGGCTAACGATGATTCATCGATTCGCATTAAAGTCCGCGAATTAAATACAAGCCTCCCCTCCCGCTCCCGTGGTTATGTATCTTCGACCGACTACCGAACAATGCGCGAGCTAAAACCTCCTTGGTACCGTCCCGAATGAAAATCAATCGGCGAAAGTATTACTACAGGCCATTGTAACGAGAATTTCGGCGAATTCGAGAGCAAAAGGATCGATCCGGTGATTATTTCACAATTCGTTCGGACGATTTCTAATGACCAAGTGGAACAAATGTGTCCCGATTCGAGCGGAAAGCGAAACAGGAGGGAAGACGGCCGATCACCAATGAGAAATACAGTCGTCTCCCTTCGAGGTAGATTATGTTAATACCCGCAGCGCGATAAAAAGAGTCGCGTCTCGATGATCGATCACTGGTGATGGCCCGTGCCACCGGCGAATCGATTAACGACTCGACTAAAAATATCGTTTATACGAACCCGATGAAGATCACGCGCGAGGGGTGCCGAGAAGATGGAGGGAGGAAGAGAGAGATGAGAGAGATTACAGGCCGTGACTCTATTTTAGGTATTCCATGAGAGAATGTCGCAAGCGCGCTTCTATTCTCGGCCCAGACAGCTTACCTTGCCCAAGAATCCGCAGGCGATCGCGAGGAATTTGAAAAAGTTACAGTCTGTCTTGGACAAGAGCTGGCCAACCATCAAGATCTGGTAGAGGCTCGTCTCGGGCATCGACATGCCCTGCCATTTTTCCAACAGGATCTCCATACAGATTCTCTTGACGGGACCGAATGTTCTCAAAAGGGTCCTCAGGTACCCAGGTGTGATACCCGTCGGATGGACGAACGGCGGGTACTCCAGCCTCTCCTGAGAAAATACTAGGATGACTCATCTTTCACGGCTTTCGAGTTTCCATGCTGCGTTCTCTTTCTGTAGTGTTTATCTGTCACTCTGGTGATCATTTATCAATTTCCCTTAAGACCAGTGATCGCCTATATCGCCGCAACAGCCCCGTATCGTGTCCTGCGATGCTATTAAAAGACCACGCTAAAATAATAATTGAACGAGCCCATCGCGAATTCGCAAAGCGTTTCAATATTAAACGATCGTCTATGGAGCGATGCAATTTTATTGGACAGTGGGTTTCCCGACTACAATCGTTCGTCCTCATTCTATCAAAGACGTATGTACCTACATATATTTTCATTAATGCATGTGTTTCTATAGGATGTATAGGACTCAAGAGGGGTCCAGCGGCGTAGTCAATTTTGTTCTACTTCGGTCCAGCATTAATTTTAGTTTGTAGGTCACGTTTTGATCAGCTGCACCTCGCTCTGCAGATATTCCACACGCACACATATACGCACACGCTCTCCCGTGTTTGCGATGCTATCCAGGCTTTTCCGCATCAAAGACAACATATAATAATAATAGTCGCGATAACGAGTCACGGTCACCGGTCGATGATTGGCGGAAGAGTCGGGTCAAGGACATTATCTGCACTGTATTGCCACGCGGCGGTGAACAGTCCTCGGAGAGCGGTAGGTTATTTATTAACGAAATTATAAAAGTGGAAGCCGGTCGGCCGCGTTGTTGCGAATCGATTCTTTCTCCCTGGAGAAGCGGAAGGGCACGGGTTCGTAACCCGACGAGTAGCGAGGTGCGGATCGCGTGCGGCGATTTTATGGATTCGAAATTTTTCCCCTCGACGCGAGCGTTGCACGGAGTCGGTTAACGGCCGCGATATTCGACGTCTGGTTGGGTTTGAAGCCGACGACTTCGGGGACAAATCTGGCAGTCGAATCGCGGGTGGAATAAAAATACGACGATATCGTCGGCGTAATCCTCCGAATATTGTATATCGGGTCACGGACGCCGCAGCCTCTGTCTCGCTGTCGGGAAAATCTTGCTGGGGCGGCTAGAGAAATAGGAAGATCCGATAGTTCAAGGCTCGAGTCGCTGCGTTATATTCGCGTCGGGTCATGGACGTCGTTTATTATGCATCGGCATTGCGATAGACAACAGAGGACAAGAGAGTAAGAGAGACCCACTGGTTGGCGCGGCGCGGTCGAGCAAATTAATTTATAGCGACGAGCCGGATTAACCGATTTAATCGTTCCACGGTATTTCGGTCCATTAACCGAACTCTGCGGTCGAATCTTTCGATTGGTCCCGATGGGAATTGATAGCGTTAGGGAACCCGCTGCGCTCGCGAAAATTCGAGAGCCAACGATTCCTCTCTCGCGCGCACTTACTCTTCCTCTGTCTCCCCGTCTGAAGTTGGCTTAAACTTTTACGATAGGAATCGACGACTGATCGCCCGATACGATTAGACGAACTCGAAGATGTAAGCCGACCGGCTAACCCTGTTAATTCCACTCGGATAATTAAATTCCCTCGGTCGGATTGATTTACCTATCTATCCACTTAATTACGGAGCGAACGGCGCAGGGAATATATACGTGGCACAATGAAAGCAATGAAAAAAGATTACGTTTAACGACGCCACTCGAGCCGAAACGAGCTCTGTCTGAAACCGACTTTAATCAACCTTTTGTAAGATAATGGGGATGCGGAAGGGACACGTTCGCTACGTTTAAACTCGCCTCGGACGAGACCGAGACACAGGCTCCGCGAGATCAAGCCAGCCGTTTTCCTACCGCGATCCACTATTTTCTCAGGTATTTCCATTCGAATGGAAATCCAGTTTAGTTGCTTCCATCTATATATAAGCCGCAGGAGATCCGGGGCCGGAGGTCGTCAAACGTTTTCCCTCTCTCGGATACGCTCTCGAGCGTTATCGAGCTGACTTAGGCGAGCCCTTATTAGCCCTGGATGGTTGACCTTTCGCGAAAATACCTAATAATACCATTATATGCTGGATGAAAACAACTCCTCACGAATTATTCACCTGCGACGTCTGCGAAGACGAATGGGACGACGTCGTTGAACTAAAAGCGAGGTGCAGGTGCTGCTAACCTAATTTGTACACGTACCTCGGGACTTTAAAAATCGTGCGGAAAACATCGCTTTGCGCAGAGAGCCGTCTGAAACTTCCGAGTAACAATGCAGTTTAATTTTGCGCGGCGAAGGAAATAAAGAAGAAGAATAGTTTCTTGAGAATTGCGAGTGAAAAGAGATGAGATTGGAGAAAGAACAAGAGTTTCTACTTTGACGGGGGGTAGTTCATTGGCAGCCAAGGCCCGGAAGTAGGCGCAGGTCCATCGCAGAAGATCGTACGGCTGCGTGCGAATTGCGGCTTTCGCGTACAGCTTCAAAATGTTCGGGAATGTCGGCGGGATCTTGATCTGTTCGGCGCAGTAAAGCACGTCGTTCGACATGTTTGACGGGCAGGAAAGTCGACGAGCAACGACTCGTCACAATTCGATCGCGTGCACTCTCTCTCTTTTTTTCTTTTTCTCTCTCGAAAGTCATTACTGTCGCGAGGGGGATTTCGAGCGAGACTTCAGGACGAACACCGTTAATTCTGACTCTTCGACGCTCGACTGCTGATGTTTTTCGACTGGTCTCGTTGGCCGAGTCTCTCTCCCTCGGGACACTTTTTTCGAGGTGGGCTCGTCCGCGCCAAAAAGTCTGCTCGGACGGCGAACACGTTTTACGCTTCCTCGAGCGCGGTGAATTACCCCCGGCCCGCCGACGAGACCCGTTTGTCCCGCGAAGCTGTCGAAAATTACCAGCCAGGATACGGACTCGTTTTAATTGCCGAGATTCTTGTCGCGCAGGCTTTAATCTTCCCGGCGCTGCTTCAAGAAATAGCCAACAAGTAGCGGCTTTCTCGCGAACGCACGCTAATTATGTATCTGCTAGGCTAGCAGGGGGGGGTGTAGGAGGTCTTCCAAAGCAGCTGCTCCGCTCGGATGCAACACTTGTTGAACCCGGAGCCTCGTTATACAATTTTTCCTTCATTTTCTCGATCCGCCACTCCCATCCAATCGGTGTTCGATCCACCGAGCGGAAACGTCGAAAAGATAAATAAATAATTGGTAGGTCGAACGCGGAAGCGTCGATCAAACGGAGTATCTTGATTTTCCCCGGTTTTTCTTGCGACAACTCGGTGCTGGTCGCGATCCTGGACCGACACGGACGAAGTCATGGAATCCAGCGGAGGATATATTTATTATTTACACGATCGCTGGAAAAATATCGAGCGAGAACGATTGATGGAACAAATATTGGGCCGCGAGTTGATCCGGATGAGGGCGGATATTTATCTTTTATCCACTTAAATTTCTCGCTCGTCGTAATAAAGAATGTCACGGGAACACGGGTACACGTTACAGACAATTTTCAATCCCATGCGGGCTAGATCCGGTCGACGGATCCGACGTATCCGACAGAGAAGTATCGGAGAAACACCTGTAGAAAGTCGCGGAACGTCTCGGTGGCGGTTTCACGTGCGCGAGTTTACCCTCGGATCTCTCGTTCCGCCGCTCCTAGTCGAAATGGAGGTCCCATTGTGCTCGCGAATCTTTCAATTCCCGGGTCTTTTATGCATCTGTCGTCGGTTCGGAGAGCGAGAAACGACGCGAGCGGCGTCTCTCTCCTCTCGGAGCCGGTGAAAAGTCATATAAATCCCGCATATCAAAGAGGAACGGCGCGGCGCCGTGGAAATCGTCGTCGAGGGTTCCGGGGGTGGCGAAAGGGGTGCGCGCGTCAAACGTCGGGGAAAAGACTGCTACCGTCGAAGCGCCCTTTGTCTCTATTATTAGCCCGTTATCGTGGCCGTGGTACGGTTACGTACACTCCGGTGGCCTCGTACTTACACATTATCGTGGTCGCACTCGCAAAGATCTCGTTCGGATGCATAATGAATCGCTCGCTCCAAGGTAGCGGATGGTTGCCGCCCCTTTCCTCTCGACCCCTCTCCGACCGATCCAACCATTCTCATTCAATCTCTCTCTCTCTCCTTCCCTCGGGGTGGCTCTCTTTCGCTTTCGGTTCGTTATCTTCGTCGGACCCGTGGCCAGCCGCCCGGTAATGTCCTCCATCTCTCTCCGATGACTACCCCCGACGTAATGGCCGGGAATAGTTTCCAATCGATCGATCGCGACGAGTGCTCTTCAACCGGCTCGTCGAGTGCGGAAAAAGGACACCCGTACACGCGAACAAATCCACGGGAGCCGCAGAAGCACCATCGCGCGCCGCGCGCCCCAGCCCCGGAATATAGGGCTTCCCCCTCGTTCCTTCATTTCGCCGGCATGAATATCGAGAGCGGGCTCGAATGCGAACGGAAGCAATTCCACTGTCCCTCGGGAATGGCCTTGGCATCGCTGCCTCCCTGGGACCAATGGTGCGAGAGACTTCGGAGTGCATCCCTCTTCCCACCTCTCTCCCTCTCATCCCCGGAAAATAATCAGCGTCGTCAAACCCCGTCGATATTGCCCTTTGACTCGCCATCCGAGCCACGGAATTATCGCGATCCCGTGTTTCGCCGAATACGCTCCCGTCCGGAAGACGAGCTGCACTAGCAAAACTGTTCCGCATTCGTTCTCTTTTCCGTTTCTCTTTTCCGTTTCTCTTTTCCCAACCCTCTAGTAAGAGCAAAGGCTTACTGTATCTGGTTCCTTTCCTTTTCCATCTAGCGCGTCGAAACAGGAATTGTTTCTGCCCGGCGAATTGCCGGTCTTTAAACCGGACCGTGTTTATTGTGGTTTCCGGGTGTATAACGGCTCGTGGCTGCAGCTCGAGCCGCATGTTCGAGGAGCTCGCCTACACCTCCGGCTTGAAAATAAGGGGTTGCAAACCACTGCCAGTGGCGGAGTTAGATAAATTGCACTGTCTCCGGTTTACTCGCTCGAGGTTATCGACCGTGGAGCTGCCGTCAAGACGGAGTGTGGCCCTTCCCGCCGAAAAATTACGAATGGATCTCTACGAGAAGAAGAAATTCGAACTGCCCGGAGATTGAGATTGAGAAGGGTACGAGCTTGTACGGTTACCAGAAACCCGCAAGCCGGTGACTGTACCACGGTATGGCTGCGGCTCGGTTTACCGGTCGCGTTCCCTTGCCAAATTCTGTAGTAGCGGTGTCGCAGTGATTTCTGTCCCACCGGTGTTCCACGACATGGCGAAGGCAGCACGCGCTTCGGCCAAGTTTAAACCGTACGCGAGGGACACGTGTTGATTTCTGGTCTGTCTAGGGAATTCGCGGAATCCGAATTCGTCCGTCGAAGCAGATAGAACTCGTCGCTGTACTAGATAGACTAGCGGATCGAAGAGATTCTAGCCGAGCAACATGAGCGGGGGAAAGTTTTAATGAAAAGCGTGCGAGCAACTTGGCCGGCCAATCAAAGTCGCACAGGAAGTCCGGGGCGAGATTTTTATTCCTCGAGACATTCATTGGCTCGATTATCGCGGCATAAATTAGCGCAGGCCGCAGCGCGAATTACTTCGCCGAGGCAATTCTTATCGCGCAACACGTCACTCGGCTCCGCGGATGTGTCGGCCGCGTTAATCGCTGGCAAAGAAACGCGCGCCGCGGAAACATATTTAATCGACGGAAAGGAAAGTGATCGATCGGAGGCAGCTCGGAACAGCCAGCCAGCCGCAGCTCGACGCGATGGCCGAAATAAAATCCTCCAGAGGCCTGCCGCAAAAAGTTAAGTGCCGATCGAGACGGGCCTCGGCAGAAGATTGATAATCCGGGACACGGGGGAAGCATTAAGATAAATCGGCGACGCCGGGAACATGCCCGATCGGCCAGGAACGTGCCCGATCGGCCGGAAACGTCAGAAACAGACAGCTTTTTCAGGATCCACGCGACCCGACGTGACCAATTTCGATCCGCCAACCTGCTCATTTTTTAAACAAATTCTCGCGGATACTGTGCAGGAAATTACGCTCGAATAAATTAATCTTCGATATCAGAGATTACTCGTAACTTTGAAGTCTGTGGAATCACCTGCTATTCTGTTCAGGAGCGGGAGAAGTTAATTGCAGATATAGGAACAGTTTATTTTTTATCTTTCGATCGGGGATCGTCGGGTAAATTCGAGCGCAACGTGCCGGCGACTGGTCCCACCGGTTAACAGGTTAATCGTTTCGTCTTAATCGAAGCCGATCACTGGGATCCGACCACTCGATCGCCGGACCGAATAGCGTTCATTGTCGGGAGGCACCTCGGCGAGCTGCAGACCGCAGGCCCGATGAATACCGGCGAGTAGCAACGCGTAATGTACGTCCGCATAGTGGTTACGTGACCGGGGAACGAAAATAGATGCACCCACCCATTTTCCGTCACGCCAACTCGTGCACGCGGCCGCGAGATAAGCCTCGCGGGCACGTTTTCAGGAAGAATAATTCCTTGTCCGGGAATAAGGAAACGCGACGGTTCAACAATCCTGGCAGGGTGCGTGACGGTCCCTTTCGGATTCGTCTGGGAACGGGTACGGCACGAGGAAGAATCACGCTAATAATCTGTTTAAACGAGCGCCGTCGGCTACGGCAAATTAGTCGACGCACAGCATTGTTACAAAGACTTCGCTCGAAGCGTCAAAGTATCGAGATACAGCTCGGAGGGCGAAGCCCAGCTCTGCATTAACGGAATTCAATTAAACAACCAGGCGCCCGGGACTCTGTAACCGGAAGGCGCGAGTTCCTCGACTTCCGCGCGCTCATTGATTCCCATGACGCATTGCGAGCGGTCTTCCTCTCGCGAAGCTTTTTAACGAGTTATCTACCGGCGATTCTATCAAGATTTTTGAAAGTCCATTAATGGATCCCGGAACATCAGCTACTTCGATCGTGAACCGATGACCCAAATAACGTAATCATTTTGTTTCGGATTTTGAGGAGTTTTATTTATTTCTACTACGAATTCTGGAATCGATACAGCGTGGAGTGTAAAGGGTTGACGTTGAGACGCATCGCTGCCGGAAGGGTACGAGTTTCTCCGGAGAAAATTAAAGGTATCCAATTTGGCAGAAGAAAAAGTTCCCCGGAGGAGGAAGGAGGAGCGTCGTCGTCGACCACGTCACGCTTCCGGTTCGCCCTCAAAGGCTTAGGGGACAAGGTCTGCGAGGGTGCGCGCGCGGAGAAATTATGCAATAACTGCGCCGCTACGAAATGCGGGCGGGTAATTCTACTTGAACAGTATAATGATACAAGGGGAGGGCGAGGCCTCGTCAAAGTAAGCCGAGGGACTAAAAGGGACTTAACCCTCCAGTGCATAATTCATAACGCATTAGAGAGTCGGAAGCGCGTGCGCGAGCAAGCGGGTCGGGCCGAGTCGAGCCGAGCCCGATATCCCGATGCACGCGCTTCAAGCGATGCGATGGCCCCTTACGCAATGTCCAATTAAACTGGAGCGACTCGCCGAGGAGAAAAATCGTCGACCCTCCGCTTCGTCGATAAATGGAATTCATTTGTTCCGTGGAAACCCGGTCGACAGGGAGACGACAGATTTGATTGTCTCTTGTAAGAAATCGCGGCACGGTTCTCCATGAACATAATTATCTCGATTAATTCGAAACGCCCTCGGGCGTGTACACTGCGTTTCGTAATGCCTCTGTGCAGCTGCGGCACAATAAACACCGTGGTAACAGCGGACGGCAGTGCTTTATGCTTTCGTGGCACTTGAACATTTGCAAATCGCGAGAAAGTGTTCTCGTTAATATTAATGGGATTTTTATTATGTTTTCATAATAAGGGGCCCTTTGGTCGACGCGACAAATGTTTTCCTCGTTTTAATTTTGATAAGCTAATCCGCGGGGACGTGAATTTGCATAAAGAGCGAGGGTAATCGCGGCTGGGGATGAACGAGTCAAAGTCTTTGAACAAGAGCCTTAAAATTTAACGCGGTCGTACTCGCTGGGAAAGCGTCAAAGATTTTCCCAGTATACTTCCTCTCGCCGGTGTTCTTTTTATTTTTCCGACGAACGAGGGAATTTCTTTTACCCGGCGCGTCTCGGGCTGACGCGACGGCTCATCGAGGAAAAATTGGCGCGCGTCCATTGACGAATTAAAGCACGTCGACGCGGCCAATGATTTCGCTGCAATTTCAACGTCATATTCCTCGTCGCGCGCGAGCACGATACACTGCTCGATGAAATTGCAAATTGTAATTTCGTTACCGTTCCCGGCGAGCCTCTCCCCGCCGCGCTGCTTTCTTTGATCATCCGACGCGTATCCGACGCGGGCAAAACGAGATTACCGTTTCACAATGTTCGCGCCGCGTCGGGCGAGAAAGAGAGCACGATCTAGAGAGATCGAGATGAAGAGAGAAAGAGAGAGAGAGAGAGAGTGAGAGTGAGAGTGAGGAGAAGACGGAGAAAGAAAGGGATAGCACCGAGTGCTCTTCGGCGGAAATTTCAGCCGGAGTGTCCGAGAAACCTTTCCGGTTAACAACAGGATCCGTTTTAACGCCTCGCGGAGATCCGACGTCGTGAAAATCCAGCGTGACGGGAGTTGATGGCGGGGGATAAAAGCGACGCGGAAAATACCGGGAAAAGTCTATCTCGATAAACGAACGAGAGTCGACCAGGCGAGAAGCGAACCAACCTGGGGCAAAAGGAAAAGCGTAGACTTTTCGCGGCATTATCCTTGGCCGCGCCGCACCGCGTCGGTACCACTCGGTTTCTGCTCCGGGAATAATTACCCGGCGTTTTTCACCGAACGGAGACGAAAGGTCAACAGGGGAGAAAATCAAGCGGAATTTCTGGTGCACCGTCGGGCGCGATCGACCGATTAGATCGCGCCTGCGACACAAAAGCTCCTGGAGAATAGCTAGACGGTCTCATCTTCTTCTTCTTCCTCTTCGTCGCCGCCGTCGTCGTCTTCGTCTTCGCGACCCTTTTGCTGCGAGCGAGAGAAAGAGAGCCGCACTCGGTTCAGAATCGAGACGAGTCGAGTCGGGTCGAGTATCGATTAGGTCGGTGTAGATAGAGCGAGCCGAAGTCACCGAGATACCAAGAGAAAGAGGCGATGGAAGGTGGCGTCGGCGGCGTCGGCGGCGGCTGCGACGCCGCCAAGGATCGATCGTCGCCTCTGCCCCAGCCGAAACAAATAAAACCGTAACGAACGTTCTCGTGACCGGTTTACGCCGGACCCTTTCGCGTTTTCGCCACGGTGATCGGCCGCTACGCCTAATCGAGAATCGTCTTTCCGCTCCGAACTGTCCCCCGATCGATGCGAGATCGACGCCGAGGGGCAGATTTTGATTTGCGATTCGGAGGGGCTGATGCCGAGAACCCCGGACATCCAGTTCTACACAATAGAAATGAATGTGGGGTCGACCGATGGGGCAGAGGTTTCGAGGATTTTCCAACGCGGAACGATGGGAAAAAACTTTTATCTTGTGCATTTCGTTTTCCTTTCGAACGACCCTATTCTCTTTGATCTCCGTTTGTACAGGGTGTCTGTCGGCGGGTGAAATGATTCCACTTTGCAAAAACAAGTAAAAAAGAGAGCGAGTGTACACTGTAATGACGCAAATGGGTCAATTAGATTTTTTTATTAAAAAGCGGGGAACGCCAGGGATGAAGCTAGCGATAAATCGTCGCGGGAATAAATCCATTCTCGCTGGGATCAGCACAACGTTTTTGACAAGGCTCGCCGTTATCCGTATCTACGGCGAACGGCGGCCACTGTGCTCGATTTGTTTCGTCCGGCGCGTACATGTGTCCGAGGCTTTTCCCAGCGACTTTTCCTTTTTTTCCTCTGTGTATTTTGAAAACGGTCCGCGATGAAAAACGCAATTGCCGTGGACCGAGAGTCTCATCTCCCTTCGTGCGGGAATCGTCGATAATTTGACGGGTCGGTTGATTACGGAGCGCGCTTCATATCCGCGGAAAGTCAAGCGCACGTTGAACACCCGGTGATAATGACGACGAGCGAGTGGGTGTGCGAGGGCGTGTCATCGATCAACTCTCTCGTCGGCCGACAGGCGACGAAGGCTTATAGGCGACGCGCGAACGGGCTAGCTAGAGCAAACACCCTCGACGGACAGTAGGCCAACGATAACTCGCAATACCCGGGCCGATTCCGAAGTTTAATTTCCAGAACCAATAAAACCGGCGGACGGGAACAATAAGCGGAGGAAGAGCCGCTTTAAAACCCTTAAACGCCGCGAAAGGCGGGGACGTCGTTCCCGCTATAGAATCCACTTACGCTCGAGTTTATAAACCATTCCGCGATCGTCGTTTTATTGCCGGTTGTACGGCCGTTTCTTTTAATCGAGTTCGCTGAGACATCTCAAAAATGTTTCTCTATCTGAAACGACCCTCATAGTAGCAACAGTTTTACGTCGCCGATGATTTACAGGGCTCAGCTTTAGCTGCGTCAACGATAAGAGCAAAAAAGCTACGCCTACTATAGTACAACCTCCAGAAACGCGGAGCAAAAATTGTGATTTGTACTAATTCTGAGCTTACAGCTCCGAAGAAGTGAGGAGCAGGCAAACCACGCCTATTCGGATCTCCCGGAGCAAAGAGGTGTGCCCGGTGAAAAGAAACACCTTGTACACTGCCGTAATGATCCGCCGTTGCGATTTGCAGACACCTTTGGGCTATCAAGAAATTAGATATCGAGTGGCGTCGATCGATGCGTTGCTTCTTCGCAACTTCCACAAGTTTCTGGACGCATTGTTCCATTGTTTTCTCTCCTCCGATTGAAACTTTTCTTCGTTTTTACGAAGGACCGTCGCGCGTCTTCCTTCGGTCGACGATATTGTAACGTTTTAACCGAGATGGGAGACAGGAATGGGACGGTAGAGAGCATCATCGATCATCGAACAAGAACGGTTCCGATGCGGGAGCTTACACGGTCGAGCGGTCGTACGTTTTACGGTGAGGTTGGCAGATCGGCTTGGCGAATGGAGGTTATTCAGTCGTGGCGCGATCGATGCGATTTCGCGCCGGTCCTATCTCCGTTTCGATTATTTCCGAGGGGCAGCGAGGTAAGTCGGGGCCGTCGACCTCCCGGCAGTCCTCCCGATAATCCGATAAACGGTCAGGAGTAGCCGGTTCGCGTAATTGCTCGATCAATTTTCTCGCGGAGCGCGTTGTGTGCAGCGGTCTCGTCCACGCCTCGCGGCAGAGAAGCCCGAACCTGGCCCGAACCTGGCTCTCGACCCGATCCGATTCGACCCGGTTCTCCGTGTAACCGCGTTACACGCCCCGAGGAAATCGAGAAACGTTACTCTCTCGGATTTAACCGGGACGCCTCTCTACCTCTCTCTCTGTCTCTCACTCCGCTAGTTGCGGGGCGTTCCGACGACGCCAGTTCCCGTCGGCCAATTTGAATACAGATCGACACGCGGCGACGTTATTAAGTCGATGCAGGAATTCTCGGCGTTCCGACGACCGGCACACACCGGTCTGTGCGGGCACCGGAAGCGATCGAACCGTGCCTCGCCCGACGAACAATGCCGGAGAGGCAACGGTAAGAGGATTCCGTCGGGTGAATCGCCAGCGGAATTGCAAAGAGACTCCGAGAAGCCGCCGTTACTGCCGCGATTGATGCACGCTCGTCGGTCACCGTGTAACAAAAACTTGCACATGCACCTGGGGCTGCACCGCTCTGCGCCGCCCGCTCGTGAAACCCGAGCAACGATTTATTTTCCGTTCGAACGTTAATCACCGGAGGGCACCAGGCATTTTCATTACCGCCGCGATACCCGCCACGTAAGTAGAATGAGAAACAGGGGGTGGGCGCGGGTAAACGATATTAACCCTCTCGAGGATACAGGGATGAGGGCCACGCGTGCGCGTTTCATTGTTAGTCGAGCAAAAAGCTTGGTAATCGCGTCCGGGCACGTTGTCTTTCGCAACTCAGTTAACAAAGATCCCACGATTTTTCATGCGATCAGACGAAGCAGAGATTAACGTTCATTACGCCAACACACGGCTCTAGGAAAGCATAAACTTTTAAGTAAAAATGAGAATGGAATATAAATACTTTCTTCCGGTGGATATTCTCGCACGACCATAAAGTTCAAAGGGTTTAAGGGACGGCCAGGCACGTTCGCCGATTCCTCTAATAAAGGGGAGCTCATGAAAAATTTCATTTCGATTTACGTCCCCGCAAGAAATGTAACCATAGCGGCGTCTGGCCGAACCGTGCGGTGGTCCGGGCACAAGCGTCGAAATCAAAATCTCGCCCTTGTAATAAATGTGAATGAGGTCGACCCGCTTCAGCAAGGTGCGCGCCAGCGTAAAATGCGGAGCGTGACCCGGCTCGTGCGAAAACCGCCGCACCGCACTGGCCCGAAACCACGGGAAAGTTATTTATTTGCGCGGGAGTGACGGGTCGCGTGCGTAAGTCTCCGCGAAAGAGACCGGTGCGCGCAATTTTTCGTTATTCTGGTTTACGAGGTCGCGACCGTGTCCACGGAATGCGTGGCCCCGCACGCTCCGCGGGTTTATTCGCGCCGGCGAGCGCAGGCGACAAGGGGCGGCCAGCTTTACGAGCAGATCCATAGTCGGCAACGGCCAGCTATTCGGGTTAACTGCGGTCTGAACGCAATTTATACTCGTTGCGATGCACGCCCTGATCACCCGGCCCGACCCGCCGGAAAACGCCGCCACTCGACCACGCGCCGATTTGTTACCGCATCTTTTCATCGATTAATTAAATCGATGAATTGATTATCTCGTAATGGTATTATACCGGACATTCGTTTACGGAGAGCCTCTGACGCAATATCTTAGATCCGTCGAGGGCCAGCAAGCCACGCCTACCCGTAGGATTTTACACAGTGTCCTGCCCCTTCCGGTATGTACTCGCATTTCTAAAGACAAATTGTAGAAACTATGAATTGCAATTTGGAAAGCGATTCGATCTGGGAACTATAAATTTTAGTAATGGACGTACAAGTTGGGAGCCGCTGCAGTGGAAGATAAACGGAGGGAAGCATTGAGAAGAGAAAGAATTTCCTCTTCCAAGCTCGCATAACGTGAACGTAAACACATATTACGCTTATCTTGCCAGAGTTAGATAATAGAGCGTCGTTTCGCTGGCGCTGATTCTCGTTGTAATGACATAGCAGCGTGTGCAGCGTCGCTTAAACGCGTATACATACTATGGCCCGTTCTTTTTCTATTTGGTAGTCATCGTCGAGTGCATAATAAAGATGCACGATTATCATTACCAGCGCGGCTGGAGCATTCTAATACAGCTGGCGGCCACGAAACGTTCTAATATACAGTGCAGCGCCGTGTCGCATCGCGGCGCGGCGTCTCTCTTTGTTTTTTTGGTCGAACGTAATTAGTTCTCGGCAAAGTGAGCCGCCATCTGGGTTACCAGGAGCTAGACAGGGGAGGGAACGAATCTAACGAAGCTCCCATAGAGGCGGTCGGTCGGTCGGGGCAAATAAAAACCCGGAATCCCGGCTGCCGGCAAGAAGGAAGGCGGAAGATACTTGGTCGACGGTAACTCCACTAATTGCTCCCGAAATTGCGTCTAATTGTCGGGCAGACGCTTCATCAGCATTACCGGGAAAAGCTCGGGGAGCAGGTGGCCGGGTACGGGCTACGGGTTCGCGCGCCGCCCTTCGCAGCCCTACAGGTTTGTTCCACCGAGGGGCGGAGAGAAAGGGAAAGGGAAACAGAGGGACACGAGCACTGTGGATGAAGATGCTGACAGCGGGCCAGCCTTGTATGAACTCGGAGGATCTTCTGCTGTTTCAGCGGATCGTGCTCTCCGCCGTCGTCTTCGTTGTCAACCTCTCGTCGTTGTCGTCTTCGTGCTCGTCTTCCTCGCGTTACAACACGCTTTTCTCGCTCGATTTCTCATCGATCCCCTTGCTCCGAAGATCGTAAGTCACCCCTTCCCGGAGCCGCGTACCCTCCCGGACGACCCGTCGAGCTTATCGCCTCCTCCCTGTCCCGAGAACACGGTACCCGCCACTTTCCTGTCCCGCCCACGACCTTTCGGGTCACGAAACAAAGGAAACGCTCTGTCCCAGAGTCCTGCCTGATCTCCGTAATCAGACCGTTCCCTCCGAAAACAAGGACTTCCGAGGACTGGTAAAAGCTGGTTTTCGGCGATAATAGTAATTACACTGCGGACTCCGTGAATTTATGACGAACATTAACGCGTTGAATATAAAACGATACAAAATTTCCCCAAGCACATAAGAATGCCGTATAGTTTGATTCCCCATAAAGATCGTAACAACGATTACATCGCAGAGTTCCTTTTTTACGCGTCGATAGTAGCTAAAGAAGCTTGGTATCTTATTGCGATTTTACTAGCTAGTAAAACCGTTGGTAGAAGAGAATTCTGTTTCAGTTTGCGTTCCCGCAGCTCGGTTGCGACAGAAATTTGCATGAAACTTCGCATCGGGGTTAACGAGCTAATGCTAACCGAAAGGGGCTGAAGACTTCCCGAAGGTCGGTGCGGTGTTTTTAAATGCGACGCGCGAGTCTGGTCGCCCGATCGAATATTCGCGGCTGCTGAATTATAACGGAGTCGCTCGGTAGAAATCAGCTCGCATTGAAAGGGGGTAAGCCGGACTGTGTTACGCGACTCGTAAGCGGGAGAGCAATGCAAATCATTGCTACCCGAGGAACCCGGCGCTCCCGGGCAACGGAGGCGGGCTTGTATAATTCAGCGACACCGAGCCGTCGAGAGAAAGAGAGAAAGGGAGAAGCAGTACCGCGAAAAGAGGCTCAAAGACTGGCCACGCCACGCTCGACTTCTATTATTTTTCCCGGACTTTCGAAAAGTAAACCGATTAACGGAAGCGGCTCCTCCGGCTTCGCGTCTCTTTCCGGCGGAAAATCAATACCGGATTCGAAATTTATTCGCAACAGATGCCACGGAGGAACAAGTAAAACGTTTCTACGGAAACAGTTCGCCGGGCGGACAACGCGGAGAGAGCTATGGGTACACGGCCGGCTGGTGTATCGGGAACGTGTGGCTCAAAGTTCGCGACTTAGCCGAGAAGAACGGAGCGGAACTTCCGAAAGAGCGACGATCGGCGTCTTTCCTGTTGGCGTCGTTTTTCATTCGGAGTAGGTTTGCTCCCGTTTTAAAACTACTGTTCGAAACGCTGGTCCCGCACGCGCCGGCTACGTGCGTCCCGATTTAGAACATCAAAGACGCTGAAACGTCCGCCGCAATTCCTTGTCGCGTTCGCCCCCTGCAAAAATGACGGTGCAATCTCCTCGGAAAAACACCTTCTCTCACCGCGCGAGAAGCCATCTTTCCATTTCTCCCTTTTGGTCTCGCTTTCTCCTTCAGTCTATGGGAGGTGTACGAAGGGACCGGAGAGAGAGAGAGGCAAGCAACCCGTCTAACGAGACCTCGTTGAGGCTTGATTTAATTTCCAAGCGGCCGGAGGCTTTTGGTGAAAAGCTCGCAATCACCGGGTAATATCCAGACGACTCGGAGAGTTAGGGGAGGACCACGCCGCGCCGGCTGGCCGCGATGATGGACGTGACTCGCAAGACGGAAAAATATGTCGGCGAAGCCGCATATCGCGCCACGGCCGAATAAAGTATCCGTGGCCATTGTGCCCGGCAGCCAGCCCGAATCGTATCGCGATGACGCCCGCGATAGTGTAAGGAAATACGAGCTCGTTCGCAACAAAAGTTCCCATTCTTATCGCGCTCTTGAACGCCATTACCGTTTCCGCGGACACCCCGGGAATAGGATGCGGGCCGAACTCTGTTTTCGGAAGACGACGCGACGCGACGCGCGTGTCCCATTACTCGCGAAATTCTTGGCAAAGTAATTTAATGTCGGCGATCCCGGACGCGCAATCTTAATCAATTCCGCAGCCGAGCCGACACGTTCCAACAGCCAGGCCGAGTAGTGCACCGCGGAATGCGCTCGTCCAACTGCATCTTCAGCTTGCACTCTCAACGAAGTTATCTTCTCAACCAGAATCGCAAAGAATTGGACAACATTCGTGTCTCTCTTAATTATACATTAATAACTGTCCGCGGTCAGCTAACTCTCGTTTGCTGAGATGAGAAACCGTCTTCATAAAGCTACGACGAGACCTAGTTTGAACGAAATGAAATTTTTTGAATGAAATCCAGCTATTTTATAGAAATGGCACACTGTGCGTCATCTCATTTCCGACGTATAGAAACTCTCGATGAGATCCGACCCCTTTGTGCTCCCTGTCCTCGAGCGGGGAAACCTTGACACGATTGATACCATGGTCCGTTTTGATCCCGCTGCCGCGAAAGCCTCGGTGATTGGCGGCTGAATCGCTCGGTCAGTTTGCGCTAGATCCGCTGGGGATCGAACGACCGTTTCTCCAAAGCGCATTCGGAAATTATAATTTGTTTCTGGTTGAAACGGGGAAAGCATGACAGCGACGTCTGGAAAAATTGATGAGTGTACGGGGGGGAACACGGTATTCCCGGCGGGAGCAATTCCACGTCGCAAATTCATTGAAGGTGTACCGTCGCGGCGGCGAGAGCTCGAAATTCTCGAAAGAGAAAAATAGAAGCTCATTTGGTAAATTCAGTTTGAAAGCTTTATCACCGGTCTGGCTCGGTGTACCGTGAGAGCCAAGGGGTTCGAACTAGCTCCGAGTCTAATGCATTCGGTTGTCCAACGTATCCGAAACTCGTGTCCCGGTTTCCACTGTAACATCAGCAAGTTTGGCTGTGTAACACCTCGGTTCCAGCGTTCTCGGGGTGGCTGAGCGTGAGACAAAGACGGATCTTCCGACGGTGTCTGGTTGTCCATAAACTTCTCCGGTTCGCTTCATAGCGATCTCTACGCGCTCGAACTCGTTGTTCGTATTTAGCTGCGCCTTATCACGCCGCGATAAACAACACCCTTTTCCCTTTGCACCGAGCCATTACTTGAATTCCGGTCTCCTTTCCGAGATACACTCGCTTCGCCGTGCTTTTCCGTCTTCACGCCTCGCCCCTTTCACAGCTCGGCCATTTCCGTTGATTGTTTCCTTTTTCTTTCGCCTCTTGATATTTCATTGTTTCCGTGTAGACCTTGTGCAGAGCCCGGCGCTTACGTTTAATCCGTTTAGGTGTCGTAACGGGCAAGAGCGGTTCTTTCGTCGTAATAAACTCGATGCTGTTACGATTACCATTATTATTATTCCGCGCGTACTCGCCGCGGTGAATAGGAGACGTCGAAATCGCGGAACGAGAGTACGAGCATACGTATGTATGGAAAGGTTGCGAGAGAGCCTCGGAACGGTATGCGACACCGCGCGCGGTTGCTTTGTTCAGCGGAACGTTCGCGTTTCTGCGAGCGACACACATTTCTGCATTCGCCAGCAGCCCGCGGCACCGATCTAATATAAAAGATTAATGTAATATGTAGCCACGATGTACGTACATAGAAGCCCGGGCAAAGGGAGAGCAGGCCTTAACGAGGTCTTGTCGCCGAGGTCTGATTTCATTTTCAGGACGCGGAGGCATTCGACTGATAATACGCGCCCTGCTGCCGCGACGGCGAGAATCGCCGTTTGCTTGTGCCTCGAAAATGGGACGCGTTCCGTCTTCTTAAATAATTAGTGGGTTATCCGGCGACTTCTTTTCAAATTCGAGAAAAAAAAGCAATCGTGTGACTCGGAGAAAGCCACCACTTCGAAATCGAACATCGATACCGCAAACTACGCTGCTTCGAATCGGTGCTGGCTAACGTTAATCGATTAATTAATATAATTAGCAACGCGTTATTATCGGAGATGCATCTGTGGATGGCCAACGCGCGTGAATTATTAAGCTCTTCGTTATACCAACACCGACGGCTTATTACATAATTGATCTCATCAAATTATTGCTCATTAGCAGCCCATTTAATGAGCTGTGACACCCGTTTCGCTACTGCAACGGAATGCTGCTCGCGTCTTCCACGAAAATGGATCTCTCGCGACCTGTTTCGACCACGAATCGATTGGGACGGAACTTTTACCGAATTAAAGAAGAAGAAGGCAACAAGGAGAGACAAGAAGTTGCTCGATGTTCAGTGTGGACATAACTTTAGGTCCGGGAGCAACGAAACCACGCCCTCCAGCATGTCGCTGGGAGTTGGCACAACATAAACGAGAATCGATTGTAGAACCGTTTCGAAACCGAAAAAGTAACGCCCGTAGAATCGGTATGGGTACTGAAACAGGAAACGATTCATTTAACACATTTCGCTGCTATCTTTATTGTTAACGTATCTCATTTATGGCGACATTAAATGGACTCTTAAAGTAAATTGTGAGACTTCGAACATCACAGATACGTGACGATGATGGCGAGTGTGTTGAACAATTTTTATCAGAATGTTTCAATCCCCTGGATATAGATACATTCTCGATCCGGTCTGAATACGCAAGATGAAGAGTCTGCTCCGGCTCCGACGGCATTTGCTCCGAGACGTGGCCCCGGGGAGCAGTTCGGGGCGGTCCCAGGGCGAGGCTAGTGGCCCGTGGCAGATTCGAGCGATCACGGGGTCCTCGAAGATGTTTCCCGTAACGAAGTGGACGGTCGCGGCTGCGGTTTATTCATAAGAGGGGCTCGTTACTCTCCCTCGGCCGCATCTAAATGCACCGGGCGGCGTTTCGCCTTTGCATTCAAAGCGGTGTACGCTAAGTTGGAAGCGTGTTTACATGTGCCGGGGCGTGCGCGTCGGCCAGCTAAGTGGACCACGCGAGTGACCAGTCCTAACGAGGCCTCGTTGCTGCTTGATCCAATTCCCGACGTTCGCCGGCATTCGGTGAAAAGCTAAAGCCAAAGCTAACGGGCCGAGCAACGATCTCCGCGCTCGGACAGCCGCCGCTCCGCAGACAGAGCTACGAGAGGACAACACGAGGAGATGAGAGAGCCACGGAAGAGAGGGTGCCCTCGCGAGGAGAGCCCGGATCAGCGCAATTTAAGAGCCGCAGTCTACGCTCGTACACAAACTTAATCCGTCCGATGCACGGAATGCGGAATGACGAGCCGAGAGACTGTCCTGCCTCCCTTCTTTCTGTATATCCATCTCGAGAAATGGAGTTTCTTCGTGGCTGCAGCCAGCTCCCTACCGGAATACCGAGACCGGATTTCGCAGCCGGATATTTGTTTTTCCGGGCTGAATGCTGAACACTGCGGCGAATGAAGTATTCATAACGAGGCGGACTCTCTATACAGGGTGTCCCGCAATCTCGCTGCAAAAGTCGGACGCAAGGGGAAACTCGAGATTCGTTAGGCATACGATTGCATGCCAGTCTCCGCGACTTATTAACGTACGGATTTGCTGTACACGACCAGTTCATTATCGCTACAAATTATCCATTCAATTTAACGCAACTATACGATCGCCTTACACGCTCCGTCTTGTCGTCCGAAGAAATCAACATCTCTTAATGTATTGACATTATTAAACTGCTCTAAATCGCATCTACCTGCTTCCGTCATAAATTCATAAAATTCACGGTTGACTTACGACTGCACAGGCAAAAGAAACGACTAGGCGGAGCGCCTGTGTGGTTGCCTCGTGATAAGCCGTAGTATTGAACGCGCAGGAAAGCGGAGGAAAAATTTCGGAATTTCTTCGCCGTTCCACGGTTCCACCGCGAAGGAAAGCTTATTATATTCTCGATGGGTAGAGGTTCCCCCCGCCCACCTGGCGAGAAAGTTAATTGGACGGGGTTCAAAGACATCGGCGGCAGGTCCCATCCATCCGGCGGCAGCGTTCCGCGCCGTGCCGGGAAGAACTATTAATTCGACGAGGACCCGGCCACCGGTGGCGGTCAAGTTTAAATTGAGCCCGTTCCCCGAGTTTCGAAGAATCGATGCCCGGAAAATTTGTTTCCAAGTAATACGACGAGGCGCCACGCCGCGGTTTAATATGGAGGACGAGAATAGACCGCGGAGCTTGGAGAACAGACTCGAAAGCCCGTGAAACCAAGGCGGGAGAGAGGGAGAGAAAGACAGGGAATGTCGCGGAAAGATTGCCGACGTTACCCGGCGTCGTCTTCGTCACGTAGCCCGGGGATCCCTCCCGGTGAATTATGAATCGTATGGTAACGAGAAAATAGACGGGCCGCCGAGCGAAGAGACCGGAAAGACAGGCCCCGCGGTCGTATATTGGACAGATGTCGCGTTCAATGTGCAAATCCGGGAACAAACGCGTCGCGGAAACTGGAACGAGAATCAAGAACGGCGCCGACATGCTGACGCGTACCCTTCCGATCCGTACTACCTGCGACAGGCCGCAATCTTGACGCGCAACGCTCGTTCCCGAGACTTCCCGGCAGATTAATGCGACCAACGCCAGTCGAAAAAGTCGTTGCCAGGCCGCGAACGATCGCTCAAAGCTTTAGGTGGTCCGCCCGCTCGCTCGCGCACGCCTTCTGACACACGAGCGGGAAGAAAAATTGATTTCACCCCACGCGCGAACATACATACCCAGTTCGGTGGAAATAGGAGTCCGCGTAATGGTTGCATTTATTTGGGAAAAGTTACGGCCAAGAGATTGCAGTCGCTGTGGTGCTGGGAACGGTTCGAGTCTGCGGAGAATTGGTGTCGCGCGCGATGGGGTTTTTGCCGAGAGACCGGGCGAGTGGCTTGAAACTTTTGCGCATCACCGCGCCTCTCTCTCTTCCTCTCTCTCTTCTCGAATTCGCTCGGGCTACGTTTTCATTGGCCGGGTCTGCGCTTGAAAACCGCGAAATTAAAGCACCCGCGGGGACTTTCGAAGCCGCAGCGACTGGTTCAATTATCGAATGGCCGGGTAACTCGTACCGGTGCGCGCGTCTTGTATCTCCGAAGTACCGGGATCACTCGAAAGGATCCCGGCGTTGCGAGTCCGTTTGAAGCCGGAGTTGATTTATTCGATTAAAAATCCAACAGGGAGCAAGTTGCCGTTCTTTCTCGCTATTCTTTTTGCCGTGTCCCTCCGGTTTTCCTTCCATTTCCCCGTGACTCCCGACCTCTCGTTTTTCACACACATTCCTCTCGATGCTGCCAGCTTTCTCTCTCTCTCTCTCTCTCTCCCATTTTCTCTCCCTCGCTTCGACGCGGCTCTATGTGCACATACGAGTACATATGCGTCACGGTACATCCACATGGACCGGCACGTGTGGCATGCATACGATCGTGCGCTAGATTCGTGACTTCCGCGTTTCCAAGATTGCGGACCTCTGTTTATACGCGGCACACGCCACCGAAACGATCCGAATATCCGCGTCCGATGCGCGCCGGAAGCCCGACGCAAAACGATGCAAAAAGGGCAGGATTTAAAGAGCCGCCGGCAACTCACAGGCGGCAAGTTCGCCGACGGCTGCGTCGAAACGCCCACGCCGTCGCGCCGCTCCTCTTTCACGCCAATATTTTCATTTCCCGGCGATCGAGCCTCGCGTTCCGGCTCTCGCCACGATTATGCCACGAGGCGGCCAAAAAATACCCGATTTTCCCCGGTTTTTTACGGAGAAAAAGAACCGCCCCGAGTTTATTGCCCCACCAATCTAGAATATATAAAAATTTTCTATCCAATTTCCGGCAAACTTTCACCGCCCGATATAGAACAATCACTGCTGTCGGCCGATTAAAAACTACTCCGGTACCGTTCAGAATATAAACGATATTCACGATTTTTTCCAGAGGAAATCAGGCGCTATATTCTAGAATACACAACAGTTTTTTCGATTGGGGGAGATTGTGACGAAATTGGCCAGACAGAATTTTTTACAGAGCAAACCGTACGCGATACGATCAGAAATGTTTGTGGGACTGAGTAATAACTCTAGAACATGAGAGACGCTTTTCATTTTTGATGGCTTGTTGAAAGGATTTCGAAGGTTCAAATGATTCGACCGGGAAGCACTCGAATGGCGCGAAATTTAAACGTGGCGCGACCGCTAAACGTCGCTCGGAACGCGATAAAAGCGGGGCCGCGCTTTTATTCGGCATGATCCGGCTGCGGAAATGAATGGGCCACGGGCTCTTCCCACCGGTGAAACTTTCGACGGTCGGATCGTTCAACGGCGAAACGAGCGTGTGTTTCCAAAAACACGGCTCCGGCTGAAGTCATTAACGCGCGGCTACGGGCAAAGTTGCAAAAGAGGAAGAGGAAAAGAGAGAGAGAGAAAGATCGCGGGAGGTCGGTGTTGCTCTGCCGGGGACTTTTCAACTCCATCCATAAATCGTTGGTCGGAAATTTGCAGAGGGAAATCCGCTCGGACTCGCTCGTAATTTTCGTCTGAGGCCGATCTCCCGTCCGTCCGAGGATCGATTCGATTCCGGCGAGCGGCCACGACGATCCGGCGCGTCCCTCTTTTTTCTTCAAAAGAATTTTTCCATCCGAGTTTCTAAAACCTCGAGATCCACCCCTGCACCCTCCGCCCCAGCAATTTAAGCGCACAATGCGGCCCGTGGAATTGGAAATGGTTGAACGCCCAGCCACGCGGTTCCGCGATGTTTAACAAATAATAGAGCTCGTTACGGTTTCGGAAACGGCCTCCCCGATACCGTTCTCTCCCCTCTATGGAAATTTCATACGCCCGACCGACGTATTAAAGGAATGGGCTGCCGAGTTTTCGCGGAACTATGATAACCACCCGAAGCCGGCTCGCCGAACGTCGGCGAACGTTTTATCATACATCGAGTTTAACCTAAGTACTTCTCGAAATCGGAATACCGGGGTTCGAGTACGCTTTTCCAATGAACCTTCCCGGGCATATTAAAAAAGTTTCTCTCTTGGAATTCCCGTTCGATCCCGATCCTTCCCGTCCGATTCCCTGTATCCTCTAATTAAAAAATTCCGCGGCCTGTCGAACTCCCCCGATCGTTCTTCGCCATCGCGTCGATCCACCTATTTTCTCCCACCTTCCGCTGTCGTTCAATCCATCTCCAATTTGCACATGCAGCATTCCCCTCGGTGACGGCGCGCTCCGAAGGGATGACGAGACGTTCGAGAGCAGCGGAGGCTATTTTCCCCGCGCGCCGATTGCCCGACGAGATGAAAGAGATTGCGGAATTAAAAACATGGATTCACGAAGGGCTCGCGAGGCGAACGTATTGGCAAAGAAGCGTTCACGCTGGTACCTCCGAAGCGGTTCACATTTATGATAAAAATAGGTGGATCGAATACAAAGCAGTGGAAATATTTGAAGCGCTCAAAGGTACTATTATTTCCAACCCATTGAAATTGTTAAGAGGTATATCTTGTCATCAATTCAGAGAATTTTTATTTTCCATAAAAATCCGCGGTCTAATCGTTAGGCAACATATCGCCGTCTGGATTCGTCTGTTCGAGGTGTGGGTACAAATGTGGACACAGCTTGAAGCATCGTGCCTTTTCTTCTGGCTCCTTCCGTTTCGAGTTGGGACATAACTGGGACAGTTATGAAGAAACTAGTGTGATGGTAGCCTAAGCTATCGCGCCGCCGGGAACCTTTTACAATATAATCGTGTGATCGTGGAGGAGCACTCGCGAGAGAGCCCCCGTCGTTCCTCGCAGAGAGGGGCCGAGGAGGACGGGAAAAAAGTGGAAAGCTGGCGAACAGAGAGGAAAAGAAGAGGTCTGAGTGGACTGCCTGCCGTCGGCACTCGCGATGCGCTATAGTGGCACTCGTTTCCACCCTCGCCTACATAAGGTGAGGCGAGGAGGCGAGGCAAGACGAGGCGAGCTCCGTTCTCGTGTCTCGAGTGTCCCGCGGAACTCTGTCAGACGAGGTCAACGACGAACCGCCGCTGTTCCGGCCGGCTCTCTTGTCACCTGCACTCTCGCAGTCACTTTGACACACCTGGCCGCCGCGGCCCGGAACGCCTCCATCGACGCAAGCGATCGCTAATAAAACATCGCGCCGGAACAAGAATTCCCCAGACCTCCTTTCTCCACCTCTCTTCATTTTTGCAGCGAAACACGCGCCGGACCTAACGAGGTTCGCACGACAACGACCATCGCGCAGCATCACCGGGGAGAAACTTCGCCCGAGTCGTTACACCCTCGACGACTCCCCCGGGCTATGCGATTTGCAAATAAAATTGCTCGCGAAATGGAGTTGGACGAGGTGGCGCAACATGGGTCTACTTTTAACCGGCGCCATTTTCCGGGGATTAAAGCGCGTTGTTTGGAATCCTCGGGAAAGTTTGTTATGAGAAGTCTCGCGCGCACCCAGCTGTCGATGAATAATCGTTCCAGTCGCGGCTCGAACTTGTTACCTAATCCCCGAAATTGCCGCCGCTTCACCATCAGAGTATCAAGGACCAGAAGAAACTAATCGCACGAACAACCGACCCTCACGCTCTAACGAGAAGATTAGGTCCGACCATTGGCCACGGCTAGTTCAAGGAAATTAGAGCTGTCGTCGAGCCATTCCGGGATCTAAAACAGTCCTTAGCGTTTACTGGTTACTAAGCCTGGACAATTGGAGCGGTAGAAGCTAACACGTTATTTGTTATTTCGTTTCAGAAATTATTCAAACACTGTCAGCCCGGTACGACGTCGCACGGAAATGATGAAATAAATGTCGACAAGCTGGAGCGGAGCGGTGAAATTTGTCGAGACCGCAGAGGGTTAAAGAAATTCGGAGGGCGCAAGCATGTTTTCGCGATCATTCGTTTCATCGTAGAGACAGGTGCCACCGATGCTGTAAAGCAGGGAGAATGAAACATGCAGGCCTGTCTCTGTCGGCCGAGCTTATGTGTCGCGTGCAATATATGTAAATAACGTATATACTAACTAGACCGCCTTCCGGTTTTCCCGTCGTACAGGAGAGGCCGATCGATGTGCCTTGCGGCTTCTGCAATATCCAGGAGCCGGTCGGCGGGGTCTGCAGACTGCGTTTCGGCTGACTAATGGCCGGGTGGCTTCGGAAGAAAACTCGCTCGCGCCCGGTATTTCATTCTTCTGACTTATCACCGTCGCATCATCGAGAAACCGGGCTGTGCAGACTCTGAAATTCCGCGGAGCACGGCGTGTGTCCCGGGTGCGCGATCTGAACGAGCGTACTTTTTCATGCCGGCAGCCGAGCGAGAAGTTCGAATCACTCTCCCGATATTCCCCAGCGGCGAAACTTCTCGAGCGGGCTGGAGTGGGCTGGATAGGGCTGGAGCGGGCCGAAGCCGGGCCGAGGCGGGCCGGAGGAGCAAGCTGTCTCCCGCGAGATCTATGAGGGAATTCCCTTCTCCACGAACCGTGTCAACTCTCGCAATTGAAATTACTGCGAGTTCCGAGGGGAGAAGCGGCGCTTGGGGTCGCGTCCGCGACCTTATCGCGGGCGGTCGCAATAATCACGGCTGGTAATTCATCGCGTTATTGTTTAACGAGCGAGTTAGGCAGTCGCACGACTCGACGTCGACGGCGGCGTCGACTCCGAAAACCCGGCAAGAAATACGGCGTTGCGGCGTCGAGGCCAGCCAGCCGGCACTCTCGCAACTTTCCTCGTATACGTGTCTCGCACCGCGAGTTACTCGCCAACTTCGAGCACATCGTAACAAGGTAATGCACACGCCTGCCGCTCGCGTGTTCCAAGATGCAGAAGCTCGGTCCGGGTTACCGTGGCGGCGCTAGACCGGCTAATTGAGTTACGAGACTGCGTCCATTCCTGTTATCACCAATTAATGCTAGCCCCGAGTCAATAATTATCCCCGATACATCCGTTGCGCTGATTAAAGCGCTGGGAGACGCATATTTCCACGTTGCCATCCTGTGTCCCATCGACTTTTTCACACGAGCTCTGCGCGGAACCTTTCTGCGATCGAGGAAAAATCAGGGACATCGAGGCCACGCCTATTTAATACGTAGTGTATAATATATTTAGCAATTCTTCTTGGATTCACTCGGGCCCTGTATTCCGCCCGATGCTTACTTCGTCTACAAGCTGCCGACGAAAGGAGAGGAGAGCCTATTAGCCAGGCGATCGCGGAGGCCTCTCTAACTCGCCGCGTGAGGTAAAAGAAAAGTGTTGAAAACGGCAAACGAGGGGGAACGACGAGAATTTACAGGAGAGCCGCTCGCGGATGGTCCATAAAAGTTACCTGGCAGGAAATCATAAGTCCGGGGAAAAATGAGGCTTTATGTAACGCCTCTTCCGATGGGAGGATCAGGGCCGAGAGTCGAGCGGCCTGTTGTCTCGTGGAGGAGAGTTTACGTCGAAGTTCGGTGCCACGGTAACAAGGTAATATACACGCGGTGCACGTCTATGGGGCCTGGAGCTTGTAATTCGTATCACCAGTAAGCGCGTTGCACCGTGTAACTCGGTTATCAGCCTCAGCTCCCGTCTGTACACGGGCTGAGACACCTTAAACTGCGATGCACCGGGAGACAAGGCGACAGACGAGTCACGAATTTTCTTCCCGGGAACTCGATTCCGCTCGCGTTTTCATGGCTCTATTGTTGCGAAAACGCTTTGTCTGCGGCGATGAGTGCGCTTCTCTGATGTATCGCGCAACGGAAGGCACCGTCGCCCTGTTAGACGATTCAAAGGAGCGCCGCCACGTCGCGAACAAGCTGTGCGTAAGGAAACCCGCTGCTCGAAATTTCACGCGGGAACTGCGAGTGGTAAGCAGGCCGAGCGGAACGTGATCTGGCTCCAGCTACGTTACCGCAAACACCGCCACCCGATATCGAGAGTGGATCTGCGACCGCAAACCGGAACGGTTAATCACGCTGATCGAGCCGCCAACTTACAAGGAGAGAGATCCGATTGAAACGCTCACTTTTTAATGAGCTTTTGCCTACCGATAGATCTCGCGCGTTCCGGCCGCCGATGGATCGCCTCGCATCGCACCAACCTATTTTTAATATGAACGCATCGAATCTACTTTCCGCATCTCCCGAGCGTTGGTTTTTATTTTCTACACAGGAATCAGGAGGTCCCCCGCGGTTTAAAAGGGCGAGCAAAAACGTGCGCGGACCATTGCGGAAATTTCCCCGGAAGCAGGCCGCTGAAACCCGGCGGAATTTCCGCGAGCAGTGGAAAATATCGAGACAGCGATACGTACTCGTTGAAACGCGTCGAACGATAGTCGGTCCTATTAGCCACCGCGGGAAAGGTATCGGACGGCGCGAATCAGATTTCCACGTGCACGCGTGGTTGGGCTGTTCCGTGGCGTTTTGAAACCGCTGTCGACGGGGCAGGAGCGCGAGAGCGTTCGAAATTGCACGGGAAAATCCATGACGCGGATCAAACGCCTTGTCGTTGTCGATCGCGTTCGGAAGTTCGATTCCCGGTGTGTGCGCGAACTTCCTCTCGCCCCGATGGAGTCATGGCTGCGAAACACGAGGCTGCGGTTCCATGTAGTTATATAGCGAACGCTGCCAGGTAAACTAACGCGAACAGAGAACGCCGTGGCGTGGCGTGGTACAACAACGATGGCGCGTCTCATTGCAGGGGATTTAACCGCGGCGGGGCCAATGTTCCAGTTCAATGTTTGCCGGTTCGTTCGAGTTGATCCGACGGATTCGGTCTACGTGGACCTGCAAGCTGATTGGGACGTTTGAAACCCATAAGCTGAGCCGTCGATAGCGATTGACGCCGCCGCCGCTGCAAGCAGCCCCAGCTCTCTCGGGTTGGCAGCAACCCCTTGGTCCATCCTCGCCGGCCGTGAATTCGACTGCACCGGAGCGGAACAAGGGAAGCCGTCTTCGGGAGAGCCCAATACGCTCGTTTTCCCGATAATAAGCCGAGCGGTTCATCCTCGTCTATCCGGTCGACGTCGTCCCAGATCCGTTTCGAACACCGGCACGGTGTGCGTGCACAAAGGGAGTCAAGTGCGATCGATTGCCGCGCGCACAAGACGGTTTACCCTAAGTTCTCGAAGCCCCGAGGAGTGTGTGCATTTCAATGGAGCGAGGCGTCTCTCGGTATGCGCCTAAGACACGATGCTTTCGGCTCGACCTATATTCCACCTCGCTATTCTTTGTCAGCCAAGATGCACCCGGAGTCTTCTTCCGCCTCCACCCCCGCAGCACGGAACAGAGAGATTCGATGGAACTCGCTGCTGTCCCGTGGCGATCTCCTCTCTCTCTCCGCGCATCGCCGCGATTCTCGACTCAGCGAGCACTTACAATTTGGCACCGATAGCTCGCCGGAACGCTCCTGGCGACCATAACACCGACTGCTTTTCTTGGCCGCGCTTGGATCGATGCGATGCGAACGTGCGAACCAGCTCTAGCGAGTCGCCTTCGATCCCGGCCCAATTTAAGAAAATCAATCGCGACCCCTCGCGGTCGAGACACCGTTTTAAATGTCGGGTCATTTTCATAAAGCTCCGACGATCACACTGCTATTTGTATGTTAGCGCGTTCGCTGTCTGGTGCAGCGAATGCATCATCGGGATCGGGGAACGTTTATTTGAAACATACCAGAAATAAAACTGATTTAATAACGACCACCGATGGCGACGAACAATGACAAGAGTGGACTTGTTTCAGAACTTGCTGCGCCACCGTGTAATCCAATTATACTCCCGTATGCAATTTTACTAACCTAGTTGGGACAATCGAGGAACGCTGCAATTGTTCTTGTATACCATGAACTGCATTATCGACGAATATAATGTAAATCGACGAGGCCCTGGGCAGTGAACGTATCAACACGTTCGCCACCAGCTTGTTCCGTTGCTTACCTTTCTTGTGGGAATGTTTCGTCAAATGCGAAGTACTTCCTCCATGAAATATTAAAACAATTTAGCATGAGCCAGACAACAAAGTATACGTAACTAGTTTGACTATGTTTCAGCAAACTACGAGATTGTAGACGTCACATGTCTGCGAGTGGTAGCGAACGCATTAGACTGTTTACCATAGAAATTTTTGTCCAGAATTAGATACGCGAGTCTATCGAATTTGTAGAAAAATATCGCGAGAGGTGTGCTAGATTACGGAAACGAGGAGAGCAGCGGGAAGAACTTGAATTAAAGTGAAATACGACGCGAATATCGTGGAGGTTGACGAAATACGTCGACGGACGAATGAATATTATATAGATCATCGAGGTCGCTGCATCCCGATGTCCCTCGCGACTGCACTCGAACGACAGAATACTCGTTGCTCGAAAAATTCCCGAGAAACTCGAAACGCGCGGAGATTTATGAAACGACCCGACGCGCTCCGAGAATTCGACTTTTCAACTATGTCGACCCGGATGCTCGCCCCCGCGTCATCCCCGGATAAAAGATCGCTCTTTGATAGACTTTCGTGCTCCCGAATCTTGCAGTTATTGCGTGAAATTAAACTGATTCCACGGGAGAAGGCAATGGAGCGTCTCGTTCCATCGCGAAATATCCATTTCGACGCTGTACGTACTGTAGCTTAGAAAAGTATTTGCACATTCCTCGTACTAAAGTCGGATGAGAAATGCTACAGTGACGCGACATGAATTTTTCGGCGCCCCGCTGCGGAGCTGAGAGAGCCAGAGAATTCCCCGGCCGGAAAAATTATTTCGATACTGGGCAGCCGAAGAACTATGCAGCGAAAGTGGTGCAAGTCCGTTTACTTTGATAAAGTTTAATAACACTGCGAACATTCCTCTTCTAATTGAGACTCGCGGCAGATTGTGTAGACCTGTTAACGGGAGAAACAAGAACAGAAGGATTTCATTTGAATAGCGGGGAATTAAAGCTACATCAACGATGCGAGCGAGCTTATTTCTAGCGCGTTGATTGCTGGCATCGTTTGCAGATCGTGTCCCAATATCGGATCGGCTTTTCAGCGCTGACATCTGGGTTTTCGGGGCAGCAATTTTTTCGCGACAGGGACATCAACGTTTCCGCGCGCGTCTCGTTCCGAGTGTAAAACGCCGCGGCGGAAAATCGCGGCAAAGAAAAGCCGAGGGTACAAATATTTTTTTGACCCACTGTACCTATGCGCCGTGGAAAAGAGATGGCGGAGGGAAGAAGAGGTTTTCCCTGGAGGGTCGAGCCCCGGTGCTCGACAGGGTCGTGGGTAGCGAAACTGCGCCGTTTCTCCGCGCGAGAATTCTGCCGCGGTGCGGTGGAGCGAGCGGAGTACGTGCACTTCCACGCGCGGACAAAAGTAGCGTCGATGCAATTTCACAGCCGTCGCGTCGCAGGCACGAGAAAATGCATTCTTTCGGCCGGCTTTCGGTGCACTATAACATCGCGCTGCGTCGCGACGGTCGCGCGTTTCCCCGCATCATGCGCACAAGATCGTAAACGCGAGATTAGAAAACCGCTTGTCCCCGGCCGTAACGCAGCCGCAATTTCCCCTGTTGTGGCCTCGTTCCGATCGAGAACTACTCGTCGACAGGCGACGATTAGCAGAGCTTTTCAATCTCGAGGCCGGAATTATCGAGTCGAGTCGAGAGCCGCGTTCGATGACAGAGTCGACGCCGAAGCGTTGTCGCTCCGCGAGCACATTAATCATCCCCTGCTCGCGTGCGCGCGCGTGCATTCACCGCGAACTTTGCGAGCGCGATCCCTCTCGACACGGCCGGATTTCCGGGCGAACAGCCCGCGAGGAACCGAAAACCGACAGGACGGAGGGAACACGCGACAATGGCGCTTTCAACCGTTAAATCCTTACCTATCGATTCCTAGGAATATTTTCGGATACGCTATTCCGGGGCACATCATCCCCTTATTGGACCCGGTATGCATATTTGACAGCGTATCAGGTAGAAGTTATTCCGAAGATAGACGACCGCTCTTAAAAGGAGACTTCAAAACCGACCGCTAGGTCGCTGGTTGAATGTAATAATAAGCAGACCGTTCTCTCGAGCGGAGGTAGCACGAGTTGCTCTACTAGTTTTCAAGAGGTTTCCGGTTAATTTTAAGATCATCGTGACCCATATCCGTGGCAAGGGCCGTTTGGTAGCGACACGAGGATTTTTGCCAGCAAATGTAGCCGGTAGCTGCCGTTCGGTTTAATTCGATCGGACGAGGGATGGGGAAGGCAACGATCAGATTGGCGCGTTCAGATTGGCGATAGGGAGCTCGAGGAATGGTTCGCGCCGCTGTTGTTCGAGACGACCGAGCGAAATAATCCCTGACACGGCGACCGAACGTTTATACGACAAGCACGGAAAAAGCATTCCGCCATTCGATACGCGGGACTCGCGTTCGTCGAATCGGATATGGGTATCTAGTGGCAGGAGTGCGAGGAGATCGATATCGACTAAAGCGGAAAAGCTGGCGAGAAGGAAATGGAGAGACAGAGAAACAGAGAAACAGAGAGAGAGAAAGGGAGAAAGAGAGTAGGAGAAGGAGAGTCGCTATTATATTTGACTTTCGGCTTTCCTGCCACGTCCAGGTATCCCCGATTTCACTTCTCGCACTCGTTGATTCAAAAGGCTCGCCCAGGTACTATGTCTGAAGCGATTTCGCCCGGAGAACGGTGGTGCGGGGGTGGAGGAAACGATTGCCCTAAGTCCGCGGATAAAAACGAAGGAAAAACTGGTCCCCGCGGTACCGTGTGTTCCGACTTGCTGGAATCGAGGGAGAGTTTCCCCGGTTTCTATCCCGGTCTCTCGCGCAGGACCAGCTGTCGGTGTTGCCGTGGCGCGGGTGGATTTCGCATACAGAAGCCGGGCTAGGTAAGAATAAAAAGCGACAGGACAAAGCGGGCATCGCGTACAACACCTGCTCCTCTCTCCGCGTTCCAGGGGATACTCGTCCGGGGATAAGAGTATACTGGGTTGTCTCTACAAGGTTCCCTAGCCCCGGCTCGCCTACCTTCCCGTCTACCTGCTGCCACCAGCGATACCGTCCCGGCGATCTATATTTCCCCAAAAATATTTCACGAGCGTTCCAACCCTGAATAAATAAATCGTCTTCTCTATCCACGGGTCACACCGTTTCTAACTCCGTGTATGCAGACAATTTTTATTTTGAATAAAGATCCGCAGTCGTTGATTTTAGATAATAGGTAATACTAGTACAGTATTTCGTTTCGAACTCGCAGAGAATCGCCTCTCGATAGATCAGCGAACAGGTTTACTGGTTAGAAATGTGAGAGAGATTGTTTGAGTTGTCAGGGATGAAGCCATAACCGCTTTTTAACCGGAATCCGATAACCCCTAGGAAAAATATTAGCTCGAACGCAGAGTGTGCTCAGGTATGTTAGCCGTGACACCTCCCCTTGCTCTCGCGCTTACGAGCTCGTTACAACGGTCGATGTAGCTGGCATCAGAGACCCCGTGAAATCATTCTCCTTCGTTGCCAAGACGACCGGACGTGTATCGCGAAATCTGGAGAGGAGGCGACCCTGACCACGAACGCACCCCTGCCACGGTCGATCGAGCTTCCCCCGTGGATTTTTTTATGCATACCTTTCCGGGGTAATTTCTACGGGTTCCTTCTCGTTCGCGGAGCCGCGTATTCGATCTTAGTAAAGCGAATCGAGGAAACCGGGGCGACTTTTGAAACGATTACAATGAAGCAGAGAGGGTTCGGCTGCATTTATTAATTCGACTCTCCCTCGCCCTCTTTACCATTGACACGAGTACGACTCACCCTTATCGTAGCATCGTGATTTACAACTCGCTGTACACGCCCCTCGGAAGAATCGGGATCGGTCTTAACCCTTATGTCAACAACCGGGCACCCACCTTCAATTTCTTTTGAAAAACTCTAACCCTCGTCCGTCCCTCATTTCACGAACTGAATCTGTCCCTCGGCGTCAAATTGACACAGTGATAAAAAATTATTTTTCGATATTTTTTTTATTCAAATTGATGAGTTAAATTGTGTGTTTCGCGTTTAAAAAAAAATAAAAAACACGAAGTTTCGGGAAATATTATCCATTAAATTGAGACACGAGGGGCGGATGAGGGTTAATCTTCCTGTTGACCACATCGACGCGGATTCTGAACGACAATTTCCGTGGACAGGTTCTGTCGGTGTACCTTGTAGTTCTTCTATCGGCGGGATAGGCAACGGAAGCGGCAAACTCGGGGGAAGGTGCGAAGTCTCGAGACGCGCTCGACGAGAACGATTGCGTCCGGGGCTGAACGTCGCAGATAGCGGAGCCCTAATTATTTCCGACGTTGTAAACTTTGACGCGACTATTACGAGGTGGGCGACGCTGCACGGAACAATAGAGAGTTCGAAGTTCAGTTTGGGAGTGAAAGTCGGCAGCGGCGATGCAAGGTGGACGGGGCTAGAACGGGCCAGCGAAGATAACAGATTGCCCTGCTCCGGCGAGCCGGACTTTCTTAATTCCCGGCGATCCACGATAGCGAAATAACCGACGCCTCCGACGACGAACGCGAGCGCGCACACACATGGAGCCAGACCGGATCTTTGTTCAAGTTTCGAGGAAGAAAGGAGGGCCAGCGAGAATTTTATTTGACACCTGATGAATGTGCCCGTGCCGCGAAAAGGTAATGAGAATTCCTAGATCGTGCGCGACCCGAGTATGAAGTATCGCTCGTACGGATAATGAAACTCGCGAGAGCGAGAGAGAGAGAAAGGAGAGAGATTGTACAGGACGATGTTTAATGGAAGCAACCGGCGTAGTTGTTTCCGAGAGCGAGGGAAGACGCGTTCGATCGATCGAATGCCTGTAGATCGGGATATCGGTTCCAGCGAGAGCATAATTTGTATCGCGAGCATAAAGAAGAGACGGTCTCGTTCGGGGACCGATAAAACGGGCACAATGAAGAAGATAAATACGCGGAATAAACGTGAATAAAATGCATCAAACAATAGGTTCCGTTCAGCCATGAATAATGCATGGTACGAACTTGAGGCGAACGGAAGAAGAGTGGATGCTCGAATGCGGCGGAGAACGCGGCGCAACGGTAATTGATTCGTTACGACCCCGTAAACGTTCGATGAATGAAAGCTAATATCTCCGCGCGAAACAAGGCCAGCCGGAAGCTTATCTTCGAGCGCGACTCTCGTCCGCGCGCGAGAGGAGAGAAGAGGAGAGGAGAGGATTGAACTGGCGCGCGAGAAACGCCGCACAGTTTCCTCCGTATACAGTGTACGGTATGCGGATCACGGGAGGCGATCGTCGACGAGCCGCTCGTGACGCGCTTCGTTCGTTTTCGAGTGTTTGAGAAGCAACTCGAATGGCGCGGCACGAAGCGCCGTTCATACCAGGGGAACGAACGCGTTTCTCTGTTCGACAGCAACGTCGAGCAGCACAGCGAACGTGGTGCCGCATGGAAATGTGTGCTCTGTATCGTGCTCGATCGTTCCGCAAACGCGAGAATTTTGATCGACAGAGAGAGAAAAAAACGGGAGGAGAGTGTGTGCCCAGAGCCCGATGAAAATGCCGAGCGATTGCAGGCTCGCGCGGAAACTTAATTTTCGTTCGGCACGAAACCTTTTTTCCCCCGAAAAAAAGCTCCCGGGAAATGCGGAATATTTTCCGTTTTCACATTCGGAATTCTGCGGTCGTGTCGCGCCCGCGTTCCCCACTGACTACGCGCTTTGTTTCCGCGACAATCCACAAGCACCCCGCGGCGAACGCGTATTTCCTGCTGAATATCACGGAATCGGACCACCAAGGGCATCAAAGGGCTCTCTCGGCGAAATCCGCCGGCGAACGGCACACAGAAGTTCCGATTCGTTACCATTTATGGGCAGAACCGCCGGAGAAAGCTGCGAGATCGCTGACGGTCTTCGAAATTCGAAAAATCTTAATGGTCCGCCGTGTATCGAGTCCCTGCGATAGCGCTCTACATCGTGTCGATCGCAGATAAGTCCAGTAACGCCCGCTGCACACCTACATCTTTAACATACGGTGCTTTTGTGCCGTCGAAATTAATCATTTGCGGCGGTATATATAATCGTATACTTAACGACACGCGATTACGTTTAAAATAAATGTATATTGTCTAATTTAATTTACAATACTTCTGTGATTACATTGCCGCACCGTCGCTAAAACGGAGCGACGCGCAGAGTGCTCCAACAATGGTTGAGAAATTGACTTGGAAACTCGAGAGTTCGACCTGGAACAAGGACAAAATCGAACGTCGTAAAGTTCAACGCCGTGAGCTGTGCTTCGGGAGCGAGCGAGTACTTGTAATTGTAACCAAACGCAATCGAACCGATGCGTATCGATGTAATGGCTGTTTCGCTGAGCTCCAATCTGTTCGTGAGCGTCCCCCACGGTAGACAGACAAGATATCGAGGCTGAAATGTATCTACACCAAACACAAGTCCGGGTCGCATCCCTAATCGCGGTCGACGGAGGTCTAATCGAAAAATGGACATTTCGTGTAGGAGCGACAACGATCGTAGGGGACGTTAACGGGGTGGCTGACTGCGTGAACGGTAGATAGGACGGGAATGGACAGCCGGGATCGACGGTGGTAGATTACAAGTAAAACCGGCTGCGAGGAGGAAGGAGTCAAAGTAGCAGAGGAAGAAGGGTGCCGGAGCAAGAAAAAGAGAGAAGGATAGAGCAACTGTGGAGACAGAGAGAGAGGACGAAGAGAAGAAACCGCCTGGATGTGTTGAAATAGAAGGTTGTAACGTGCTCGGAGTCTGATGGATCGAGGATCCGAGTGGAAGGAAGATAGAGAGAGAGACGGAGAGAGAGAAAGCGAGATGGAGGGGTTGCACGGCGAAACACGGGAAGAAGCAAGACGCAGGGGACGACAAAGAGGACTTCCCTGATCCCCTTGCTCGTCACCGAGAACGTCAACCATCTGGCATTGTATGTACGGGAGACCTCGGCTGCTTTGGTGTGCGGTGTCCGAGAGAGCATGTTGTACTCGATGGCGCCTACCCCACGAGGTTCCCGATAGAAACGAGACGAAACGAAAGCAAACAACCGTTCGCTCGAGAGCTGATTGGTAGGTTTCTTCGTAGATAACTCGGCGAGGAATCCACGAGCGGAATCGCGGGTTTTCGACGGCGCGTGTTTTCTCACGACACGGCGGCTCGCATCGATTCCACGAACTGTCTGAGCACCAGAGCCGGTGACGCCGTAGCGTCCGGAGCCTTGAAACGCTCCAAAAGCGGAATGGAGCATATCCACGGGTTAAGAACGAAAGTGGCGTCGATTACTCCCTCCTCCTCCTCCTCCTTCACCTCTTTCTCTCTCTCTATGACTATCTTTCTTACGAGCGACTACTTTCTCTCTCTGTCTTAGCAGCGATCTCTTGAATGAACCGAGTCTCTCAACCATGGCACAGATACGACGCACTTAGTCAGCGTGCCGCACGTGCCTGTTGTGCATACGTAATACGTATTGACACGTCGAGTGACAGCACGCGGGCCGAGTCACGCTGCGAGCACCTCGTCGAATCGATAGACCGAGGAACGTCACGGGCTAACGCCGTGGACGACCGGCGATTTCGGAGCGCCGATAAGATCGTCAACGGGAGAGACAGAGACAAACTTATTGTCCCTCAAATTATTCAGCTCCGACTCCACGAGTTTCGCTGGTTTGCTAGAAAGCGGTATCTCGGGCACATACGATCGCGAGTGCACGTATGCAAAGAGAACGAGACAGAGAAAGGGAGGACCGAATCGAGATCACGAAATTACCAAAGGAGATTGTGCAGACTCACCGGCAATGGCGACGAACAGAAGGAATATCCACGTATCCATGAGTAAGCTGGCGAGGCGTAGCTGGAAGCTGGTGGCTGCGATCGCGAGCTTGTCCATCACGCTTCAGGATGCAACATCGTTGGTCCTTGTGGATCCTGCTGGCAGCTTTCGAACTGGCCCCGTGGTACTCTCTGTCTCTGTTTTTCTGTCCGATATAACCGAATCACTGTCCTCGTCACTGAATCCGCCGAGAACGCCGGAAAAGTTCTGTGGCGCGTGTCGCGTCGCGTCTGCTCTTGGTCTCACCACCGCGGAACGTGTCCTGACACTGTCCTACGGTCCCGTACGGTCTCCTGCGGTTCCCCTACGGCTCTCCCACGGAGCAGGCTCGCATCGTTCGAGCGTTTTCGCGATGTTCCGCTCGGTCCGATCGTGTGTGATCGCTCTCTAACTCTCGGAGCCACGCTCGGTGGTTCTTGTCACCGTGAAGCGGTAAGATGCGATCAGACGAGATCTCCTCGCGTTCAGCGTCGCGATTCGATGCACGCGGCCTCTCCGTTGAATCTCGCCGCGTGTGCCTCTACGCGTGTCCGTGTTCGACGATGCGCTGGTCCGCGCGGGTACGTATCATCCGCTCGGCTCGGCTCTCTGGCCCGCGCGAAGCGCCGGATATCTCAGCCGGAGCGGAGCGATCGGTCTCTCTATCTCTATCTTTGCGCTCCGATATGTACGCCCACCGGGAAATCACCGATAGACCGCGGAGAGATCGCGCTCGCAGACGCGCGGCGCGACGGTACGGAAGAGAATCTGGTGCGAGCTGCGAGCGAGTGAGCGAGCGAGGCGTGCACTCGTGCGGGCGACCGTGGTGTGCTCTCACCGCCGCGTTGCCCGGAGTATTGACCGACTCGGCTCGGCTCGGCTCGGCTCGACACACGGTGCGCCTCGCTGCGGGACAGACCAGGCGGGGAGAGATGCGGAGGGGGCGCCTGCTCTCTGACGGCTACTGTACTCTCGGGTGCGCGCGCACTCCGGCTCCTAAAGCTCGCGAGAGCGGTCCCGACGAACCACCTATACCTACGCGCTTCGAGGCTTCGAGCCGATTCAACCATTCGACGGGCCTTGGACGGTTCTTCTTTTTCCCTTTTTGTCCTTTTTCTCTTTTCTTTCCCTCCTTTATAGTACTCTCCCTCCTCCTACCCTCGAGCTCCCCACCCTCACCGACCTGGCCCAGCCCGGCCTCGCTCTATCTGTCCCGAGACCTCTCGTATTTCTTCGGGTACGCGAGTTATGTCGCGTCGTCGGGGCCACGGGAAAACAAACGACCGTTCGACCCGACGATTATCCGCGCCAAGCGATCCTGCTCTCGCGGTTCATATTGTGTGCAGCTTTTTTGACGAACGACTCTATCCGTCGACGAATAGTCCTCTTGAACTCTCTTCTTTCCTCGGAAATCGGTGACCCGTGCGTCCGGAATAGAACCGATGAGTAACTCGGCTGTTCTGGAAACGAAAAAGACGGATATGATGCTTTAACCTTTCAACTGCAGCGCGGGGGACTGATCGTGCTGCATTCAAACATTTTCAAATACGTTGCCGTGGCTTCCGATGCCAGAACAACAAACGGACCGTTACGGTAGATAAAAAAGGGTCGACGGTACCCCATTTGGTAACAGCGAAGGATTCCGCGGAATCCGGAGTCAACGCCGAAGATGGAGCAATTCGCGAGTCGGAAGTCTTTTGTAGATAAGCGTTATCGCGGCGCCAGCCGATCGGTTCGAGAGCCGGATAAGGGGGCGTGTAATAGACCGAATGAGTCGCATGATGGATGATTGTATAAACAATGGCAGAGCAAACGCCGCTGCACGGAACCTGTTTACCGGCAACGAGAGATCACGCGATAACGCGCTATCGCTCGCCGAAGAAGCAGCCTCGCACGAAAAACGAAAAGTTTGCTGACGCTGACGCAACAATGTCCCCCGACACCACGACGACGACCGTTCCGTGGTGTTCTACGTGTTCCGAGTGCTACGTGAACGAGCTAGAGACGCCTAAAGCCCCGTACACAATACGTCTTCAAGAACTAGAAGCTCGATCTCAGAATCTGATCGACGACATTCCTGCAGGTCACGATTTTAATAGGGCTAAAGTCTGGGCCTTTGCTCTACGTACTTTATGCTAAAACCGTAAAACCGAGCATTACCCTTGAAGAACTAATGAAACTATTCCATAAAATGGGAATTTGAATAGGCTAACCGTAGAAGCTGAAGGGTTAATCAAACTTTCCCCCGATTACCACCTCCCTCGGGCTTTTAGAAGACCTAGAAGACAGTTCGAAAGTACCTTACGAGTAGATTCGCCCCGAAGCAATGCTGGATCCTCAGCTAATTGACTTTAACGTACCATCGTGATTCGTGCGGAGATTATCCAAAGTCTACGCGGTCTCTCGGTGTGCACAGAGCTTTAGTGAAAGAGACACGGTTCTTCGGTTGTCTTTTACCGTTTCGCGAATAGTTTACGACCCGGTCCGCGTTTCCGGCAAGCGAGTGCGCGGTTTAGGTTCGTGCGAGCACGCTGATTTCCACGACAGAGCGCGGTGAATCGTCCACGGAACGGTTGACACAGGGAAATCGACCGATACGTACACGATGAACGGTCTACCGATAGTTTCCTCGGTCGATACGAGGATACCTCGTTCGCCGAAGGAAGATCCGATCTCGGGAACGGCTCGAACGCCTTCCGGACTTCAGCAAAGAGATCTATGGGTCGGATAAAGACCTGGCTTCAGAGATCCAGCAGGTTGTTCGGCACGGGGGAAGAGGGACGAAATCCTTCGTGTGTGCAGCGTTCTTCAACCCCTCGACCTAGTCGAACTTTCTTTCCCGAATCGCTAGGGAGGCGTCGCGAAGGAACGATCGGTGCCGATTTTATCTTGGCGAGACTATCGAACCGTAAGCCCCGGGACCCCATAAGCGTCGGCGACAATGGCGTCGAGCCCGTAGTTAGTCGCACGCGACCAACCGTCCCTGGCTAACGACCAGCGACGAGCCGCGCAGCGGGGTTCCTTTTGTTTAACCGAGTCGTTTATTAATCAATTGCATAGCTCTCTTTCTCTGCCCGTCGCTCGCCGGAGCTCGGCAAAGAGTTGCGCATTTGACGGTCAAACGCTTTCTTTTTCTTCTTTTCAAGCGACCCGCGTCGCCCGGCTCGCCAACCCCCCGGTACCCATCCTTTGATCTCTCGCAAAAATGTCTTGTTACAAGGGAAGCAGAGGATCCCGGAGCAGAGTATCTATGCGCGATGTAATTTGCCGTACGCGTCCAGTGGAAACGCGAGACCGGAGCGTTCAATTACGGGAGCCAGAAAGAGCCGCGCCCGTGGATACCTATCGAACGGAACAAACGTCTCCAAGGAGATTTCAAGACTCGCGACTTCCTCAGGAAAATTACTCGACTTCGATTCCATGCCGAGCACCCGCTTTCATTCGAGACTCTTAACCGGGAAACATCTGCACCCTCGAGGTTCACATAATTGAATGGATTTCTGGAAGAAACGCGTTTATTACAAATTTTCTGAAATGGACTATTCCATGCAATCAGTGCCAATTTGGCAAAGCTTTCAGTGCTCAACAATGGCACTAGAAGTTCGATAGTGTAGCATGTTACCATAGTTTCCATTGCTATGGAGCAACGAATGGTTTTCACGTCTTCTTATTTCACGCCCTTTTTCTAGATACCTATACAATTAGAAGGGATCAACGATTCACGGATATTCATTTGGACGGTGCTCGATCGCACGCCTGATTGACATGGGAAAGTAGAAAACGGTCTAGCTCCGTGCAGAAGTGGGCTGAAAAATCGCGGGGAATATAAAAGATCGATAAGAGTTGATCTAATCAACAGGTTGACCCCGAGAATGCCGATACGAACCGGTCGCAGTTGTCGTGCATCTTCTTTATCGTCCGGTTAATGAAAGCAAAAATCATGCTGGTCTGTTTGTCGAAAAATTGGTCCTTGAATGCGGTACTCTGCTCGCGGGGCGCAATGTTTCTCGCGAAGCGTTAATTGCCGACGGGGTAACGAAATATGGATATGTGTACACGGCGAAAGAATAATAGCCGTGCGGAACAATGGCTGCGCACCGGCTATTCGAGGCAGCTGCAGCGATTCGGCTGCCGGCGAACGCTATAATGGTTCGATTTACATTAATGGGACCACCGTGTCAATAGGTCGATGCGTTCCAGGATACGCTGCGCTCTGAACCGATTGGTATTACGATTCGACGAATATCAATGTCAATAAACGCGGCTCGCTCGAGCGTACCGAGGGAATCGCGGATGCTCGCGATTGCGGGAGCGCCAGATGAATCGCTCGCGGCGGGTACGCGTCGGGTACGGGTCAGGTACAGCCGCGCGTCCTATTAAAACAAGCGTCTCGCGCTCTCGAAACATTATCGTTAAAGCATTAACGACGAGCGTACGGATCGAAGCGGCATAACCGACGATAATTAAAACGATTCGAGGACGTCGACGAGGGTTTTTGAAAGGGCTTAATCGGAAGACGTCGTTTCGACGGCGAACACCCGGCTCGCGAATTCGCGCCGCTGAAGCCCCTTCAATCAAAGAGCTTCCTCGCGTGGACGTTTTTTTTTCAATTAGGCTCTTTTTCCCGGCTCGCTTCGTCGCCGATTGGGACAGGTGAATCAGGCGAATGCTTCTCTTTCGTTTCCATGTTTTCTCCATTTTTTCTTTTTTTTTTTGTAAACACGTGTTTATAATTTATTATCAATTGTATACTCCATACAGTGACCTGCACAATTAGTGACACGCTTGCACACACGCATCCACCTATGCATTCTCTCTTAAGAAAAAAAATATACGCACGCTAACGTAGCGTGCGTCACACACACACATATTTATCTCCATACATATGTATACATGTATATATGCCAGCACGTACATAACGTATCCGATGCCGGTATCTCTTGTATATAATATAAGTATATATGTATAACTATCGTCGGGGGGAGGAATTTTTCTGTGTTCTTCTTCATCTTCATCTTCTTTTTTTGTTCCTTTTCAAAATATATATGTACATATATATTTCCGTAGCTACCTATAGGACAAGAACTGTGGCAACGACCGTACTTCGTCTTAAATCCTATTACTCTCTTATTATACGCGTAGTTGCATCGTTTCCTGTGCGTCATTTAGATGATTTGTTCTTCGTTTTCATTCCCGTGAGGAGTCGTGGTTACATAGCGTTACAGACACGTGCGGTGGTTTCTGGCTGTGTGTCGGTGGCTGAGTTCGTGTGTGTGTGTGCGTGTGGTAGCAAATACTGGAGCAGGAGGAGGGAAAAGTGAGCGCGCGAAGTCAGTGTGTTCGTGTGTGTATGTGTGCGCAGATTTGCGAATTTCGTTTCTTTCGTGATCGGATAACAATAATTTAAACAATGATATCGCGTTGGTCGATCTTCCAGTATTTCGTCGAAAATGGAATACACGCGCTCAGTCTTTCATGCTCTATCTCTAACTTTTTCACACACACGCACTCTCTCTCTTTCTTGCTTTCTGTTTATGGCATGGATGAAACTGACTTCGATGGCTCTCACAACCACAGCATTCGCAATATCGTATCTCCTCGTACTCGGTATCACAATGATTCAACGTATTGACTATTTTACTGATAGATCATCCCTCTCCCGTATCCACGTTCTTCTCTCGACTTTTAATTTCTCTAAAAGCGTGCGCACTAATCTGACGAATTCTCCGGCCAGACCGAGCGGCTCTCTCTCTCTCTCTCTCTCTCTCTCTCTCTCTCTCTCTCTCTCTCTCTATCTACCTCTCTCTCGAAGAGCCGCGGCCACTGAACATGTGCATGGTTTTGTATCTCGTGGTCGTCTCTAATTGTCGTGTGCCTTGCGTAGATTCTAACCGCTGGTGAGCCTCCGTGTTTCCCTTTATTCTTCCGCGATCATTTCTCTCGTATGGACGGCGATAAAAACGTAGCGCTTTTGTTATAGATTATTATAGAACATGCGAGGAACGCTAAATATCCTGAGTCTCTGAAATGTTCGCACAGTACGTGGGTTCTGCACACCTCTCTGCACCCTCGCTCTTTCATCCGTTTTCTCGCGATAATCGCTACTTTCACCATGGAAAAACCGAGTCTCCCGGATAAAACAAAGAATTTTTCATACCGCTTCAAAGAACACGGACCAACGTGTGTTTTTTATACTCAGTTCTTCCGGGGTCAATTCGTTGCAGTCCGGACAATTTATACCAGGGAGTTCCAACTTGTTCCCCTCCGGAAACCGCAAGGTCCCCACCATTAGTCAAACCTCTTCCCACTACTACGTATAGCCGTAGAGTTAGTGGGGGCAAAGTCTACGGCAACGATGAAGTCTAAGAGTGGGGGAAGAACCTAGGCGGGGAAGGTGCCGCGTATGACTCGCGAGCTACAAGTTGGAACTCCCTGATTTATGCAGGAACCGAGCGAAACATACTTGAAACGGGTGCGTTTGAGTCGCGTTCACCACCGAACCACCATGGAACTACCGTCGAATCGAAGCAATTCGTCTAATGAAACAGAAATTGAAGAAGTCAAGGTTCATATCATCGTAGTCCTAACGAAATTTGGCACGCTAAAATACGAGTCTCGCGGCAGCGAACGTGTTAAGATCGGTAACGATAAATCATGTTTCCCGCGAGTTCGATGGCTTCCCTGTCATTTGTCTGTGCGATCGTCGGACTCCTCGCGATAAAAATTTGTACAATCGCACGATTTTAAACTATTCATTGAGCTTTCTCGCGCAGCAAGATTACAAGTCGTTCGTTCGATAACGTTGTAATACTTCGTTGCGGGCCGGGCAGAACGTGCGCCTAACAAAGTTGATTCGATGACGAGGCTCGACCGGATCCAATCGAAAACACGCGATAGTGAACACACGCTACAAACGGGAAAGAAAAACCGAAGCGAAAAAGTTTTCTCCGTTCTATGCCGGCTACCCGGATCTCGCCCCCTCTTTCCCTGAAACACTGTTCGGGACACACAGATTACTTTAATCTCAAGGCAAATATGTTTCACTGTTAGAATAAATCGGTTTTGCGCCAAGACGTTTTGTGCACGATTATATTATTTAAATGTTATGTACGTTTACGTATTTTGTAATGTATGTATATCGTATCGTAAAATCACTACGCAACTTCTCACCGGTCCTACGGTGTGTAGGGAAAGCACTTTGTGCGTACGCTAAAAACGCGACATGTCGAAGCTCGCGGCTACGACCGGGTGAACGAGGATACCCGAGTATACATCCGGTTACAAGATTCTATACACCCCCCTTGTCGCTAGGAAAAAGAACGTCTCGGAAAACGAAAATCGAATTCGCGATCCGCTGGACCGTCCCTCGCGTCATCGTGTCTCCCCTCCGCGCGCCATAAATAACTTCGGAACTAATTGTTATTCGTTTCACCAATAATCCGCTCGAGCCACTCGCGCGCGCGACTACTCGCTCGTCGCAGCTCGTCCCTTTTTCCTATCCCTCTCTTTCCCTCTCTACCTCTCTCCCTTGTATTTTTGTTCTCCCCTCGTTTCCACGTTTAAATACTAATGTAGGCCATGGCATTATTTTTCTTAATACATATAAAAAGGTCCGACGTTGATTAAAGTCCGCGCGTATTGTGCTCGACAGGACGCGAGCGCTCGAAATCTAGGATAACCGGTGGCGAAAGAAAAAGGACGCGGCGATTAATCGTAATTTTGTCGATGTCGCGGGGAGCAACGCTCTCTCCGCTCTCATTGCACAATGTCCAAATAAAACGGAGCTACCTAATAATGCACTAGTCTCGCAGCTCGCGCCATCTACGATCAATTTATTACGTGTACGTAGGTGTATTTGTTCGTCGATTTTTTCATTTTTTTTTGCTTTTTCTTTTTGCTTTGTTCGTTTTGTTGATCGGACCTCCGAGTGCACGAAAGCGAATGATCTAGTAACAGCTTTTGGATAACTTCACTTCCATTTCTGTTTTTTGTTGTTTTGTGTTCAGAATGTTAATTGCTCGTTGGGCGCCGCTCGCCGAACGTGATTTTTAATCGAAGAGAATGGACGTCTCGATTTGTAAATGATGTTCACGTTGCATCTACGAGAATACTATGTATTGTGCAACAAGCTGAGAAAAAGAAACAAGAATAAGTGTGATACGAAATCGAAGTGGAAATCAGTCGGAAGAATGTACGGGCAAGGATCGCTGAATAGAAATCGAACGGAAATAAATACGCTTAAAGCTATAATCCTCGACAACTGTTCGAAAGATGGGGTCGAGTTGATATACGAAACCATTATAGTCATTTCATGACGAGACGTTACGCGAAGAAGTTAAAAAGATCTCTCTCGCTCTTGCTCTCTCTCTCTTTCTCTCTCTCTCTCTAGAATTATGTATGCATCGTGCAATAAAAAACGCTCAATTCCATAGTGTTTCGTCGATGGTAGAAAATTGATGTGTACGCGCGTACTGAGACATGGTCTCGTGTTGTCGAGATGATGAACAGTCAATATTATATATATATATTTATATATCTCCGACGAATCTCTTTCGTTACATGTTTTTTTCTTTTTTTCTCTCTCTTTTCTTATATCTTCGAGTCTTAAACCGATGTTGAGTTGGTTTTGTTACGTTTTTAAAAAATCTAGTCACGCCTCGGAGATGGATAGCGGTCGTTATCCTTTCGAATCTCTTATCGTTACTATTTTGTACAATTATTATACAGGGGGGCATGGGGGGTGGGGCAAGGAGACGGGGATATCGATCGCTCGTTAATGCTACGAAATAATACGGTGAATGGATAAACAAAAGAAAAGATCATTCACGAGTACCTATATATACGATGGAGGACAGAAGATCCGTATTTTGTTTGGCAGGTGCGTCTCACTTCCCGATCAAAAGTGACCTGTGCGGACACCTCTCCGACACTCTTCTCCCGTCTTACAAAAGATTACATTTCCCCAAACATCTCCGTTTCCTCCGATTCTTCTCCAACTCGGCCGGAGGCTGATTTCTGATAATACGAACGACCTAAGACAAAATTGAAACAATCTCTTCAACCATTCCTCGATCGACAAACTGATCGAAAACTGTTTTATCCATACCTCGTGGAATGCTGCGTCCACGTTCAACGGTGGATCTTTGGCGGAGGTTTCAATGTAAGGTATACCCAGACGGAGAGCCAACTCTCGTCCCTGCTCCTCGGTGACCTTCCTTAAATGCACCAAGTCGACCTTGTTGGCCACCAGAAGCATGGGGTACACATCTCTGTCGTTTACCCTGAGTATCTGGGTGTAGAAATACATGATATTCTCGTAGGACTGTTTGTCCGTCACCGAGTACACCAACAGAAACCCATCACCCTTGCGCATGTACTGCTCGCGCATGGCACTGAACTCTTCTTGGCCTGCTGTGTCCAGCACTGTTAGGTACAAGAAAACATTCTTCTTTATATACCTTGTCGATATACCATAGCTCAATCGATCAACAACTATGCTTGAGAGCTTGGGAGATAGTACGAGGTAATACAAATATATGAAAGGTAGACCCAAGGCTTTGAAAAAATCTATACGCTTCCCTCTCCACCATCAGATTCTCCTCTCGCGACTCTCTGCGACTTTATTGGTAGAGAGAGAAGCATTTTGAGGGGACTACTCTCCGTGTCTCACAAGAAGTCCCTTGAGACGGTAAACATTAACCAATAATTCTGTTAAAACCGAAAGTGCCAGTGGAATGACCCAATTGGAAGGCTTGTTGCTGCATTTCTTTCAAATTCCTGCCAGACGACTTCTTGCGAGGCTTACCGATCATAGGTTGTACCACCTCCCGAACTCCTAATGGTAGATACTCAAAGATATAAGTGCAAGTATAATTGTTAGAGGTTGTACTCACCATCCAGAATGCACCATTGCTTGTCTACCTCAGTATGTTGTATGTAACTGTCCTCGATGGTAGGATCGTAGTCAGTGACGAACAGCTTTTGGAAGAACTGTATGGTGAGAGCACTCTTTCCGACGCCTCCATCTCCTACTACGACCAGCTTGAAGGTCATAAGGTTGTCATTATTGGGAGGACGTGTCATACCGCCTTTTGCTCTCCCACCCCCTCCCCCGCTGCTCTGCCGTCTTCTGCCTATTCTGTCAACTGTTCCAATGTGTTCACAGCAGAGTATACCTGCCCTTAAATTGTCGAGCTACCGCTGTCTGGCCGAGGTACCCTAGACAGACGATCCGTTTGTTAACAGTCGATCGACAATTAACACAATAAACACGAAAAATCAAGCTCGCTTGACACACCGTAGTTAATGGTTTTGTTTACAGGAACTCGAGCAACCGAAATGTAACGCACGTCGTTGCAATGTAGCGGGTGTGTCAATTGCACTTAATAGGACAGAATTAGGGAGACAGGTTTCGGACGCGCGAACACGGCCCGACAAATTGCAACGGCGTTCGCTTAGGATGCTGAACGGATGCTATACGCCGCGAGAAAACAAAGGCGTCTCACCTTACATGATCTGCCACTCCTGCTTCGCGTTCTTCCAGCTGTCAGTCTGTGCCACTGTGGGCAACATACGTATCCGTGTAGACAGTGTGTTTGTGTAAGCTGCCAACGTAAGTGTCGTGCACGATAGACCGAGTATACTTCCGCGACCATGCGCGCAAACATTACTGCCACTGCCGTAGCGGCGACTGTTGCAGATAACTTCAGACGGCTCACAAGCCAACTCCCGATGTCTGTAAACAAACAGAGGATCATTGGATCACTCATGGATCTACAATGTTCATTGTCTGTCCCTGTTACACAGATCTTACGATCTTCTTTTATTAATGATCGTCGTCGCTTGTTTATTCCCCGTTGAATCGAATCATATCGATGGCGGCCTCTGGAAGAGGGCGAGTCGAAACAAACGAATTGAATTTCCTCATCTTTATGCAAAATAGAAATTGTCTGCATCGGTTGCAAGAAATAGAAACTAAATTGAATGTTGTTTCTTCCCTTGATGATTTTAATAGAGGAGAAATCGTATATCGGCATCATCAATTTTTAAAATTTTTCGACAATTTTATCTACTCAATTTTGCTATAAATGCATACAGATCCGCAGTCTATTGATTATTATGTGTATAATTATTAAGTTACGGATTTGAAATAGAGGGGTAGAGGTCTGCTGTGTAACTAATTGTTTCTAGTTTCTAGAATTGCAAGGATGCGCCTTTTCATTTCTTGATAATGCAAAGGTGGGGTTTTTCAGTAATCAAAAGCGCTAGATAAAAGATTATTAAGTTTTATAAGCTACACTGGACGTTTTCACTCGTTTCTCGAGGTAAGTATACGGAAATATAGTGGAGCGTCGAGGTGAGCGTAGTGCTGCGATAATTTTTGTTTCTATGTGCACCGCTATTCTCTCGTCACCGATTCACTATAAACAGTCGCATTTAAAGGGTACAAGTAATTCGAATGAGCATGCAGTAGCTCAGTGGATAGAACTCGTGAAAACAAGTAAATAAAATAAGAAAAGATATAAAAAGTAATTCGAATCTACCGCGGCAGCTCCTCTAGCGGCGCGTCTTCCAACTGCTTCCAACAAACACGGCAAGCAGTGCTACCAACCGTGGTTGTCATATCGAAGCACAGACGAAAAATGCAAGGAAAATTGGGAGATTGTACTCAGATTGTACTCTAAATGTATTCATTCTCTAAATATGGCATATGTATTTCATAGCATTAGGATAATACCTTGTACTGTACGAAATAAAATGATTCAACCATTTTCGTCACATTGGCATGTTGCGTTCGTATTTTTACTGACTTCACTCGATACAAGTTGCACGAGTTTTGTACACACGAGAAATAAAAAATACACGTGTGTTTTGATCGTAAACATAATTTCATTGTATCCCCGTCTCTGTGTTCTGAATGTAACGATTAAAGATTTTCAGTAAACGCGCTGTGTTTCATTTTATAACACTGATCCATACGATGCAGGGTTCATAACCAAAGCGAATACAAACACGACATCGATTGAACGTTTACAGTACTTCTATAAATAATACTGTTGCTGATTTGTGCACAACATTAGCGACCGTTCTTTGTAAACATTTTCACGTGTCGGACAGAGTTGGTCGATAATTACTAGCTTTTTTACAATGTTACACATGACCGGTTTCTCGGCACTGTCAAGGTTATGACCCCGTATCTAACTCGTAAACAATCTTTTTTCATAAATACATCCCCTGTGTTCGCAGTTATTTAATTTAAGAGAAGACTCACCATGGACGCTGACCTTTACGACGAATTTGGTAATTATATCGGTCCCGACTTGGCCTCCGATAGCGAAGATGAAAACGAGTATGGAAACGCTGGAGACGATGCGGACGACAGAGACCGCTCCGACGAGGAGATGGAGGAAGACAAGGATGAATCTAGGGAGCAAAATGACCAGGGCAACTCCATGGCAGTCGTACTCCACGAAGACAAAAGATACTACCCTAGCGCGTTGGAAGTATACGGACCAGAGGTAAGTCTATTCGCTGCAACTTCCTCTTCTCCATTAATACAACTTACCGTATTCTAGGTGGAGACATTAGTACAAGAAGAGGATGCCCAGCCACTGGACAAACCACTGATAGCGCCAACTAGGAAGCCAAAGTTCCAGATCAAACAGCAGCAACTCCCAGAAACAACGTATAGCATAGAATTCTTAGCAGACATGATGGATGCACCCCATTTAATTAGGAACGTTGTTCTGCTTGGTCACTTGCATCACGGGAAAACTACTCTAGTCGATTGTTTGGTGAGGCAAACCCACCCCTACCTTCACAGTGTGACTGATGAAAAGCCTTTGAGGTAAGAAGCGACAATTTGTCTGATTGATCATAATTAGACTTGATTTAAAAATATGATCATCCACAGGTACACAGACACTCTATTCACGGAGCAACAGCGAGGCGTATCGACGAAAGCGACTCCGGCGACTCTGTTATTACAGGATGTGAAGTCCAAGTCTTATTTGTTAAACATATTCGATACTCCTGGCCATGTGAACTTCTCCGACGAGGCAACAGCCGCGATACGATTATCTGACGGCGCAATACTAATCGTGGACGCCGCCGAGGGTGTCATGCTAAACACAGAACGGCTGCTGAAGCACGCGCTTCAGGAGAAGCTCGCGCTAACAGTCTGTATAAACAAGATAGACCGGCTGATTCTCGAGCTGAAACTGCCTCCCTTAGATGCATACTATAAATTAAGGCACATCATCGAGGAGATCAACGGACTGATCGCTCTTTATTCGGACAATGAGAACCCGTCGTTCGTGTCGCCGGCAATTGGCAACGTGTGCTTCGCGAGCTCCGAGTACAATGTCTGCTTCACCTTAAAATCCTTCGCTGCCTTATACGCGAAGACCCATCCCGGATTGAACTCCAACGAGTTCGCGAAGAGACTATGGGGCGACATTTACTTCAACTCAAAGACTCGGAAGTTCACGAAGAAACCGCCACACAACACCGCTCAACGCAGCTTCATCGAGTTCATTTTGGAGCCGCTGTACAAAATCTTCGCTCAGGTTGTTGGCGACGTGGACACCACTTTGCCGGATGGTTAGTATATCGATTTTCATTCACCGCGTCTCAGTATACTCATCTCTGTCGAACTCCATAGTGCTGGACGAACTGGGTATCAGATTAACGTCGGAGGAGATGAAGATGAACATCAGGCCGTTGCTGAGGTTGGTCTGTACCAGGTTTTTGGGAGACATGTGTGGGCTAGTCGACATGTGCGTGGCCCACGTGCCTAGTCCTCAATCTCACGCACCGGTCAAGGTGCAGCATGTGTATACGGGGCCAATAGACTCTCCTCTGGCACAGGATATGGTCAACTGTGATCCTGACGTTAGTATTTCAGAATTCTTTCGAAATCCAAAGGATCTATCTTTGTTCAATCCTTACATCTTGCCGATACGAATGTTTCAGGGCAGGTTGATGATTCACAGCACGAAAATGTACCCTACCGAGGATTGTACGCTATTCGTGGTCCTCGGAAGGGTGATGTCCGGCACCCTAGAGGCAGGGCAACGCGTACGTGTGTTAGGTGAAGCGTATTCCCGCACTGACGAAGAAGACTCGCGAGTCCTCACTGTTGGAAGGCTGTGGATCTGCGAGGCACGCTATTCCATCGAGTTGAACAGAGTTCCAGCTGGCAACTGGGTCCTCATCGAAGGCATCGATCGACCTATAGTGAAGACCAGTACGATCACCGACTTGAACAGCTCGGACGATCTCCACATATTCCGGCCACTGAAGTTCAACACTCAGAGCGTGATCAAGATCGCGGTGGAGCCTGTGAATCCTTCGGAACTGCCGAAGATGTTGGACGGTCTGAGGAAGGTGAACAAGAGCTACCCTCTGCTGGGGACCAGGGTCGAGGAGAGCGGCGAGCACGTGGTCCTGGGAACTGGTGAATTATATTTGGACTGCGCCATGCACGATCTGCGTCGCATGTACTCGGAAATCGATATCAAAGTAGCTGATCCTGTGGTCGCCTTCGCCGAAACCGTGGTGGAGACCAGCTCGTTGAAGTGTTTCGCCGAGACACCGAACAAGCGCAACAAGCTGACGATGATCGCCGAGCCCCTGGAGAGAGGATTGGCGGAGGACATAGAGGCGGAGCACGTGAAGATCACGTGGAACAAGTAAGCTTGCATTTCGATAGATCAAACGTAGGGGAAGGTCTCGATCACTTTGCAATTTGCAGGAAACGATTGGGAGAGTTCTTCCAGACCAAGTACGACTGGGACTTGTTGGCTGCGAGAAGTATATGGGCGTTTGGGCCTGACGCCACCGGTCCCAACATTCTAGTCGACGACACGCTGCCGTCCGAAGTGGACAAAACCCTGCTGAACAGTGCTAGGGACGCGATTATTCAAGGCTTCCAATGGGGCACCAGAGAAGGTCCCCTCTGTGAAGAGCCGATTCGGAACGTGAAGTTTAAGATCTTGGATGCTGTGATCGCTCAGGAACCTCTGCATCGAGGAGGTAAAGATATTGGACTATTCTATCGTTGGGAATTGTGAGCCTGGGAAGTGGCCATTCTCATTTCCGAATGTCAAAGAACTTCCCAACGGTAGATAGACCAGTGTTAAGTCTGTTTTCTGTGTCAGGTGGCCAAATCATTCCAACTGCGAGGAGGGTAGCGTACTCTGCGTTCTTGATGGCGACGCCCAGGCTGATGGAGCCCTACTTGTTCGTCGAGGTGCAAGCTCCCGCAGATTGTGTGTCGGCCGTTTACACGGTGCTGGCTAAAAGAAGAGGCCACGTTACCCAGGATGCTCCCGTACCCGGAAGTCCCTTGTACACCATCAAAGCGTTCATTCCAGCGATCGATAGCTTCGGGTTCGAGACCGATCTGAGGACGCACACACAGGGACAGGCTTTCTGCTTGTCCGTGTTCCACCATTGGCAGATCGTACCTGGCGATCCTCTGGACAAAAGTATCACGATTCGACCACTCGAACCTCAGCCGGCTACACACCTGGCCAGAGAATTTATGCTGAAGACGCGGCGGCGGAAGGGGCTGTCGGAAGACGTGTCCATCAACAAATTCTTCGACGACCCTATGTTGCTCGAGCTGGCGAGGCAGGACGTGCTTCTGAACTACCCGTTATAAGAAATCAATGCTGTATAATTCCGATTTTAGCGCGAACACGTACCGATAATAAAATTAATTTTCTACAAACGTTCGATTTTTTTCCACCTCCTGCTCCTATCGACCTGTATTCGCTAAACGATTCTAGATTAGTTTCCGGGAGAATGTTTAAAAGAACGATCGTCAGAGATTGAAGTATCGAGACGTCAAGCGAACGAAGTTTACCCTACGCCCCAAGTAAAATGGAGGACGCCTAAATCAATAACTGCGCAGGGACGCGGAATATGAGCTACAGAGAATGCCGAGCAAAACATTCCACTCAAATGTATCGAGTAATATCAGAATCGGCTTCGATCTATCGGCAAGAGCTTAATCATATCTCTATCGACGCGTTGATTGTTTGATAAATGAGAATTTCGTTGCGCGATAACAGTTACGCACCATGAGTATGCACTTTGCAACGTAGGTAGTCGACAATGACGCAGCTGCAAAGGCTTTCAATGTAACTGAAATGCTACTGCGGACTTGGAAACATAGGATCACGAACAATTTTGAAGCTATACTACCAAAAGATGGCTGTGAAGCAAGCGAGGGTACGGGTGGCCCTATGGGTCACTGCTCCGGCTCCATGAAAGCCGGGGGTCAACGGAACAACGCCTATTCGGGGCAAGCCAAACGAAGAGAACAAGATCAATGGTTTCTTCGTCGTCGCTTTCTCAGAATCATTGCTCTACGGAGCAAAGAACGTTTATTGTCTCGTGTTCATAAGTTCGTACATTCCGTAGACTACTAGAAAAACAACGATAAAACATTTGAATCGTTGGGAGGCCCTCAAATGCAAAGAGAAAGAAAAGAGCTACAAGATCTTTTAACCGTATTCTCACGTAAGAATCGTTCGTAGATCGGATAGTTCGAGGCTCCGGACCCAGAATTTCTATAAGACAGGTCGGTAATGATCGCCGAGACTGTAACGAGCAGATAAAACTGAAATTCGAGGAAAGCTGGAGCAGATTTTTACAAGCGTTCTAAGCAATATCAACGAGGAGACGCCTCTCGGCGTCCATCTGGTGGTTGTCGGCTAATTTACAGCAAGACGCATCGAATTAGAAATTGGCGGCTGATGAAATTTTTTAGAGGATTAGTCAGCGAACAAGAAAACGAAGGAAAGAGGAAGGTAAACCGGATGTAGGGTCATTGCGGGAGATTCGGAGCGAAACGGGAAGAAGATAGCAGTGGAGAGGCAGCGCGCGCAGTCGGCAGGCGGGGCCGTTATTGCGCGCAGCCGTATGGGTGGTGAGAGTGGTCGGGGCTTAACGCCATTTTACCGGCTGTAACCATGCCCATCAGTCCGCCCATGAGCGGCGATCGACCAGAGAGCCGTGCTGGCCCGATGGACGCAAAACCGGGTTCGCTCGGCTTGATTGTCTCTTTTCAAGGCGATGCGACGGTCGCTACGGAGCGAACTACCGCGTCGCCGCCGATCGATCGGTCGGCGTTCTTCTCGTCCTCTCTCTCCCTCTTTTTCTCTTGGCAACCCCGGGCGTCGCGACGCCCTGCGCTTTCTTTCTCGCACGATCTTCGCACCGCTATTAATCCATTGATCCACTGATCTTTCTTTGACGATTACTTGCACCGTGCAGATACAAAACCGAAGATGCACGATCACGATGGAAAAAAGCTTCTTCCTCAGTAATAAATTGGAGCATCGTGTACGTAATTGTCCCGACGCTCTGCGGTTTCTTTCTTGCTCGATCTTCGCAACACTGTGAACGCTATTAATGCATCGATCCACTGATCGGTAATTATATAGAAGTTGGTCCTCCTCACCGATTTTGATGACCTTGAAATATGTTATCAAGCGATTTAGTTTTGCGATTTTAGTTTTCGAGATATTCGCAAAAAACTTGCTGATACTGTATTGAATTTTCCGTATTCTTGCACGCTTCGTGGCAACGTAAGCCTGTTCCGGCGTGGCGTCTGTTTATTTTTTTTTGTGAACATGCTGTGGAGATGAGAGAAAACAGGGTTGCACTCTGGTCATACATATATAAGGTGAGCTTTCAATTTTGAAAGACAACTCTTCGATTTTTGTATGCGTGGTCGGACCGGCCCAACGGCCGGCCCTCTCCACCCCCTCCACGATCTAACCACAACTCATTCTGTTCACATAATCTTTGCATTGTAGCTGTCATCCAGAATTTGATCTAGTAATGGAAAAATCATGCGAATAGAATGAGTTGTGGTTAGGCCGTGGAGGGGACGGAGAGGGCCGGCCGTCAGGTTCGGAAGAGTAGTCTTCCAAAATTGAAAGCTCACCTTATATATATATGACCAGAGTGAGATCCTGTATTCTCTCTCATCTCCACCGCGTGTTTACAAAAAAAAAGTGAACAGATGCCGCGCCGAAACAATCATTCTCTCTTTCCCTCAAATACCCAAACAAGCACAAAAACGTAATATTTGTACGAAGCAGAATATGTTACGAACGCCGTTAAAAAGAACACAATATTAGCAATAGCCTTTTGCGAATATCTCGAAAACTAAAATCGAGCGGCGGTAACATGTATAGGGAAAAGATGTTCAGAATGATGATCTTGACAACATATTTCAAGGTCATCAAAATCGGTGAGGAGGACCAACTCCTATATAATTACCCACTGATCTGTTTTTCACGATTACTTGCACCGCGCAGATACAAAACCAAAGATGCAAGATCACGATGGAAAAAGTGTTCCCCGGCGATAAATTAGAGCATTGTCTATGTAATTGTCGCGACTACCGATGTTATGATGCAGTCGAATGCAAATTCCGTTGCATAAGGGACCGAAGAGCCCGGGGAGACTGAGGGAGGCACGGTGGAATATCAATGACGAATTAACTCGGATTATACAGGTTAGTAGATCGAGTAAAGGTTATGCATTTTTAGTGACTTCTTTAGTTGTATAATCGAAGTGAGTTCGCAAGATTTCGGAGTGGAGAAGCGGTTGTTCAGCGAGCCTGAGCTGTTCGACGCGATTCGATCTCTGTACCCTATTGTCGATCCTCCGATTCAAGATCTTCAAGCTTCTGTTATGCAAAACGGAGAACTATTCCGAAGACAAGATCCTAATATCCTAGATACTGGAAACCCTCCAAAAGGGCACTGCGGACACAAAGAGGATGAACCAAAATTTCAAAGACTTCGAAAGTCGGTGCGTAATTGCGACGTTCCTCGTCGCAACGAACGCGCACGGTGCGGCCAATCAGGATCAACCGGTTACCGGGTTCTATAAATAGCGGGACAATTTAAATTTACAATAGCGCGTGATGTATCGTCGCGCGAGTCACTGTTATATAGGTATGCACGGGATACTTCTCGAATACAGTTCGATCGGTTATCGCGCCACGCGTTATCGGAAGACGGCATGCATGTGTCGGCGCGTACGCGTACGTACGTAGCTGCGTGCGTGGATATCATCGAAACTAGAGTAACGTCTTTGCGAGCGTGCAAGCGCAAGCGGAATGCTCGTCGGCTATTTTCTTCGATACAGAGATCGAAGTTACGAAACTAGAGGCCAGGAAGTATGCATAATGGATCGAGCCGCGTCTACCTGCACGGCGCATACGAAACGTCGATTTCCGGAACCTTGAATTTCGTTGCACGGTAACGAATGTGCCCGTTCGGCTCGATGAAAACGGTCGATCGTGCGAGAAAACGAGAAAAACGGAAAAGCCGAGGGATCCGATGATGAAGAACGTTTCCAATGATCGGCCACGTTCTCTGGAGCCGCCATTAGATAGCCGCATATTTATCGCGCTCGTCTGTCGATTTAGTTTTATTGTGGCACGGACAAGTCACCGTTCTTAACACACCGCTGCTCGAAAGCTGCTTTTTATGCTTGATGCGCTGTGACCGGCACTCAGTGCATCCGATAATTCGAGAATCGGTCCAACGAGTATCTCCCACTGATTCACGGTGAACTTGGGAGTCTTCGTGCGAAAGTAGCAGATACTTCGCCAAGTAATTGAAGACATCTTTGCAGAGGTGTCTGGTCATTGCCCGCTGGTTCTATTTGCGCCGTACGCGCCAGGCAAACATCGAATGACGAGCTCCTTAGGAACGAGTTGGCGGAATCGGGGTCTCTGCGCTAAACTTTTTTAGCAAGCGCAGCAACCTCCGCAGGGGTGTCTGGTCATTGCTCGTTAGCTCTACTTACGCTGTACGCGCTAGACAAACATCGGAGGCCGAGTTTTCTGGAAATGAACCGAGGTTTGAATAAACTTTATGCAGTTTCTACTCAGTGTCCTGGACAAGGTGCCCCATTTTCCGATGAGGTATAGTCGCTGGGGGCACGTCATACGGGACGGCCAAATCAGATAGTCTGCGGCCACCGAAGCGTTTGCCCCCGGGGCAAAGGGCAGATATCGATATCGTCTAGCTCCTGAGGGGTCTACGGCTTATTTAAGGGTTCCTCCTCCTCGGGGGTCACCCACACCCTAAACGGTTGGAGGGACATTTTACTAGGAACGTGAAGAGGATGAGAAAAAGGTGAAAAACACGGATGCAAACGACCATGATAGATAGGAGGCAAGATCGATTTCCTCGTCGGTGGATCGACGGATGAATGGAAGATTTTGGAGGGCACGAGGGATCGAGGGAGACGACGGGGGGCTCGGAGGGCGAGTCGGATGAAAGGAGGAATTACAGGAATCGCGGAAAAGGACGAGGATCAGGGAAAAGGGGACCTCGCCAGTTCGTCGACGCTCGCCGACGCTCGGCGTCGCTCGTGCGGCTCCGTCGCAGCGAGGCGGGGTTTAGGCGGGGTCGATACGCGGCCAGAGCCGTGCCTTCTCGTCGTTTCCGTGCAGCGTCGTTCTAATCGCACCGTATCGAAATCTGGCAACGGCAGCGGCCGCAGTTCGGCGCCACCGCTGCACACACTTGCTCTGCTCGCCGATCGCCTCCGCCGCCTCCGCTGCCTCCGCTGTCGTCGTTTTCGTTTTCGTTGTCGACGCAGCCGCATCCGAATCGCTATATCATCGAGTATCGTCGCGGTTCGTTCGAGAGTCGTCCCGAGTGCAGCGAATCGAGAGAGTCGCGACAAACATATACAAAGAGAGAAAGAGAGAGAGAGAGAGCGGTGTGTTACGTTGACGTCGAGTCGCGAGACGAGACCCGTGGAGAGTCCTCGAGGAGGAGGGAGGCAACGGAAGAGAGCGACAGAGACCGTGGAACAACGTACGATACAGGGTGGGGGAGGGAGGCGGTCGGTGGGGGCAGAGAGACCACGAAGAGGAGAGGAGGAAAGAGAAAGAGAGAGAACAAGAACGAGGGAGAGCGCGCGCGCGCGCGCCTGTCGACCCACCGGTCGATCGACAACCACGTCGTGTCGTCGACGACGAGCACGACGAAGAGGAACGTGGCGCGCGTGTACGGGAGTGACGACACGTAGCGGAGCACGCAGTAGCGGATCGTAGGAAGACCGATCGCGAGAAGGTGCTAGAAGAGTAGAAAAGAGTACAAGGGGGAGAGAGAGAGAGAGAGAGAGAGGGAGAGAAAGAGAGAGAGAGAGAGAAAGAGAGGGAGATAGAGAGAGGTGAAACGCGAATCGCTCCGTAAAAGAGGGAGGGAACGAGAAGGATAGGCACAGAGACGTATAGACGGACAGAAGCGGCGCGAAAGGAAGGAAGGAAGTAGAAGAAGGAGAGAATCGGGTCGAAATCGTGGCAGGGACATGTGCGCGGCGCTGTGCTCGCGGTCGGTAGGGACGTGATGGTACGTGGCTCGCGGCGGCGTGCGAGTTATCAGGATTACTCGCGCTCGCGGTCACGGGTTCGTGACAACGGCCGTGGCGAGGAGTGCGACGGCGTGAGCGACGACAACGAGGCGCGCTATCGCGGGAGAGAGCCTCGGGGCGCCGCACGCCGACGGACGGAGCGCTGTTGCCACCTCTCCTCGGCCGCTGCACCGCGAGAACCGATACGGCAACCAAGAACACCGTCGTTGCCACGTCCGCTGCTACGTTCCGCTGCCAGCCGGGACGGCAGCTCGCTGGCCACGACACGACCGTATCTCTCGCTTAGCTGGTAAGCAACCTATACACCGCTGGGTAAGCCTCTCTATACCGCCCCCGAAACGTCAGTTAGATCCCCGCGAATTCTCGTCCGATCGTCCTAAGTCTATTATCATTTTAACTTCCATCGAAGTTTGAACCGCGAGATATATTGTACCCTGGTATCGGAACCGCGAGATACCACCGCGATCTCCTCCCGATACTCGATCCTCTTTGCCTGGAATAGCCGCCGTTAGTAAATACGTTCGCCGAGTGACACCGCGGACGACGGATTAACCCTCGGACCGCGGTGCCGTGGGTCCATCTTGACTTTCGCAAATTTTACCCGGCCTATCCGCCGCTCATGGCGGCTAACTCGACTGTTATTGCGGTCGTAACAACGTTTTTGCACGCGTATCCCGTTGGTCGGGTACCTATCCTCGCTCCGACTCCGAGAAACGCGGGTTCGACGAACCCGACGATTTCAGCTGGCGGTTGTTTGTATTGGATCCGTAAAGATTCACGCTGCTCCGAAAATCCTTGAATGCGTCCGCCCCATAAGGGATGAACGTGGGGGTGGGGGTGTGTTGGTAAACAACGGTATTCGGTAAAATACGACTTAAAGTCGAGTCCACTCGTGAAAAAGGAATTCCAACGATCCCTGGTCGAAGATACACCCTTTGTATACCGAAGATAATCCTAGAAACACGAGCTACATTTCCGTGGCAGTCCGATCGGCGATACCCTTTTTTCCCATGTTGCGCGCTGCGTCGCGATCGAATATCATTTCCTCGGCCGTTTCTCCGGCTGCCTCGCGATCCTCGAGCGCAGAGAACGTGACCGGAATCAGGGAATAGAGCTTGTTCGTCGGAGCCGATGAAAAATTTCGATCGGGGACTCCCTCGGGGGAACCGCTCCGCGAGGATCACCGCGAACGAATTCGTCCTCTGCTGCCTTGGCGCCAGACCTTTCTCAAGTTCGAGTCCAGAGACCCTGCTACTGCTCCCTCCTCTTTCGTCTCTGTCACTCCTCTCTTTCTCTCAGTCCTCCTCTTTCTCCGTTTGTCCCTCTCTATCTCTTGCTCTGTCTCTATCTGTCTCCGTCTCCCCCCGTTTCCGCCGGCGTCTCTTCCTCCTCGTCGCTCTTACTCATTCCTGGTGACCCCACTTTCGTGTCTCCGCCGTGTTCCCGGCCTTGGCGAATCATTCACCAAACCGAAATTGCCTGAACACGAGTAGTCGGCTGTGTTATTCCCGTACGCAGGTGGTCGAGCCTTCCTTTCCGGCCAGTTTCGCCTGCCATGCGCAGTGACACTTGCCCCGTCGTGCTCGCGAGCTCTCGTCGCACGCGAGCCGTTTCCCAAACCATCCGAGACACGTTCACGGACTCCTCGTCGAAATTTTCCACGATGAAAACGGCGGGTCGATCCCGCGCGACAATCCTCGCACCGATCCTCGAGCACGATCCTCGTCGAGAACGTGGCCCATCGGATCGAATAGCGGCACCCGAGGCGCGATAAATCGCGGCGAGCCGCAGATCCGCGCCGCGGCAGTTCTAAAAACCTAGTTTTTCCAGGTCGACGTGGTGTCGCGTGACCGGTCGGTTTCACTGTCAAGTACCTTTCACGCGAGGACCTCGTTGTTTGTCTCGTGTTCAGCTCCGATAATCCCGCCTCTCGCGCCGAGGCGTTTCTTTAATCCGCAATAACCACGATCGAAACGAATCTCATTCGCGATCGATGATCCGCGAAGATAATTGGACATCGGCTGGCCTGCGGCTTGCGTAACGCTTCGTGAAACTAGAATAAAAAGTAGTAATCAATTGCGATACGCATCGAAGAGAGGGGAGTTTGTAGGACAAACGGCGACGAAGACAGATATTAACCTGTTAATCGGCGAGCATACTTTGCCTGCGAAAGAAAGCACAAGCTAGCAGAACTAAATCGTGCCTGCATTCGTTACTCGATCTTCTCAGAACACATTCTGTAACAATTTTATTAAAAATCCAATAATTTGTCGATAAATTTCAAGATTGCTAAAGACTGTTTCTCGGAGATTTTTCAATTGACACTGCGAAGACCAGGGATTACAATGTTATTGAACGCCGTGGAAAATTTTAGACATTGATACGTGGGTCAAGTAATGCTCGGAGCAGCGAGCGTGGCGCGGCGATTCGCGCGAGCAGCGATTCGCTCGCGCGATACGATTCGCCATAGTTTTCGAGCGATCCCGGCGACTATCGGGGTGCGGTACGCCGGCTGGCCTAGTCGAAAGTATTGCCGGGTTGTCGAGAGGCGAGGAAGGGATCGAGAGGAAGCATCCCCTTTAAGAGATAGACCTTAAAGTGGCGGCGTAACGCGTCCCCCCCCAGCAGGATTTCCACGAGATATTTCATTATTCTAAATATATCGACGGCCGGTGGCGAGTCCCGGTTAAACGTGAGATCGTCAGCTGGCGTGCACTCTAACCCGATTACCTGTGCAGATTCCCCGTGGGAGACGGCGCGGTTAGCTACCTGCGTTTCGGGATCCTCCGGCTGCCGAACGCTCTCCGCCTATCGGAACGCGTATCGACGTCACCGGTGTCGGTACTAATGACCCGCGTAACGCGATTTAATTTTAGATAAGCGAAAGACCGTCCGAATACCCGGTAGGTCCTCGAACAGACCGACCGCATCATCGGTCCGCGATTCAACCGACTTTTAACCTTTCGGCTACTGTTAGCCGCTACAGTAGCGAAAGTTTATGTCATCGGTCGTAGTTTATGTTATCTTTTTGCTGCGCCACTACAGTGGCTTCCCCCTAGGTGCTCTTTCCTAATCGTACACCGCTGTATTGGATCGCCTGTATAAAGTAATGCATATTACACTGTATCTGGCAAAGTTTTTCAATTTAAACAGTCGTTTATGCAGTGTCGTATCGCCACGCGATCAGACCCGCCGTAGCGAAAAAGTTAATCGCCCCGATCCGACAGCCGCGGATTAACGATCCGATCGTCACAGCTGTTTCAGAACCGAATACCGACATGGAGGCGACGGAGACGGAGAAGCCGCTGGTTAAAGAGTTGAACGAACATATCGTGTGTCCTCTCTGCAGGGGATACCTCGTGGACGCAACCACGCTCGTCGAATGCCTGCATTCCTGTTAGTATGCTCTTCTATCAAACCGAAACACTGGCGACCGATCGATTACGAATTATAAAGAGTGTGCATCGTTCGCTCGTTGGCATCCATTCGCGATGAAAAAGCGCGATCGACAGTGCAATAACGTACAGAACCTCCCGGTAACGCTTGCCACCGGAAATCGACCGGTTTTCAGCTAATAAGCGCGAAATCGAATTGATTTGCTCATGTCTTTCCATCAAAGAAGAAGAAATCGAGATTGACGAGTCCGAAGAATATTGACACCGATCTTAATATTCTTTTTATCGTTTTTTTTCCTGTACGAAGAGACTCTTGCTCGCGATTATCGGGACGCCCTGTATAATCACGCAATAAAGTTGTCGATCGCAGCACTCGAACTATTCGTACGCGTCGCCGCTCTGTTCCGCGCGTCGTGCCGTGCCTTGAACGGCCGTATCTACTTCGTGTGCGTGAAACACTGTGTACGTTTGTTCGCCCTTCTGGCGGGGCATCTGAATTCACGGAGGGTGACTAACCGCCTCTCCGTGCTTTTTAATTCGTCCGAACCCGATCCTGCAGCCTTCGAAAGCATCGACCGAAATTTTTAGAAACAATTTCACTTTCCGATCGGTCGCGTTTTCGCATATTTATCCTCGGAGAGGTCGATCGGAGAAGACGAGCGAACTCCGTATGCATCTTTTAATGATTCTTGATTTTCTACGCCGATGGTTCTCGCCCATTAAGTCTTTATTGAGCGTAAATAAGTAGGTGGCCGAAGGTAAGCTGCAGATGAATTATGTCCAGTTTGATAATCTATGCAGTGGCATATTTGTATGGTTTATCAAACGACAGGGAGCTTCTCGAGTCTTTATATATTTAGTCGCGGCAGGGGCCATTCAGTCAGAAAGGGAAACACCTATATTGATTTGCTGATTCTGGCAAACGTTCGAACCTTCGATCAAGTGCCCTGTAGAGCTCGGCTTTCTTCGATTGCCTACTTGTTCTCCGATAGCACAGAAATAGTACAAGAAGAACAGACGATGCACTTTGAACGTATCCACCAGGATTTGGAAAAATATTGAAAGCTTTTAACCCCTTTGGTGCAATCGTTGGCACAGAGGCGGTGCAAGAATCCTGAGGCATTCCTTCACTGTCTTTGTCCATACTTGGGACCAAAGGCAGACTACTCCAACTACCGAGTTGCCAACGATACGCGCAAAAAGGGTTAAGGACGAGTTCAAGAAAGTTGCGTCGCAAAGTGTCGGAAAAAGTGGCGGCGAGCGTGTAAAGTACAAGGCGAACGGTGCTCAGTTTGCAGAGGTTGCATAGTCAGGCGGCTGAGCAGCGGAGCCCGAGCGTGTCCGGTGTGCGACGTCGCGACGTCCCCGCCCCTGTTGCCGGACGCGAAGCTGCAGAGGCTGGTGTATCTGTTGGTACCGGGCCTCTTCCGGTCGGAGCTCGAGCGAAGGCGCCACTTCCGGCTGGTGAACCCGCAGTGTCCACCTTTGGCCCCACCTCTGGGCGCACTCGAGTTAACCTTGGACGACTTCGTCAGCCTAAGCTTGTGCGAGCTCGATGAACCGGAAGAAGAGGCGCGCGGCGGTCAGTCACCGGAAAATCGTGCCGGGTCACGACACAGGCCGCAGGCCGTCGACCATACGAAGCGCGAGGAACCGACGGGTGTTAGAAGCACAAGATACCTCAAGTGTCCGGCCGGAGTGACAGTGCGACACCTGGTCAGACTGTTGATGCTGAAGAGGGGCTGGGAGGAGGCCAATTCGTCAGGGGTCAACAAGATAGAGATGCTGTGCGAGCGGGGCAACGAGGAACCGCGGGACACCTCGAACATGATGACCTTGGACCACTCGTGGACCCTGCTGGACCTGGCATGCATCTTCGGCTGGAAGAGGGTGAGTACTCTCGTCTTTGACCAGCCTACGACACAGAGTACAATCTCGAACAAAATGTGGAAGATCTATTACTTCTATTCTTACCTTAACCCTTTGCATAATGACTGTAGTATGAGCGAATATGCTCGATTTCGTATGCGGGAAATGAATGAAGTCGTACAGAATGGAAATGTTCTGGGTCAGAAGAGATGACTGAGTTCCGAAGTTAAAACAGCCTCGAGTGCAAAGGGTTAACAATAACTCTAGCGTTTGAGTTCGAAGGAAAAACGTTCTACTTACGAGAAAGTATAGATGGTAACCGAATTTCGCGTTTCACGTTTCGGACGAGCGTGCGTCGCATCCAGCGAGATACCACAGGGTAGGCGGGTGTTTTCACGTTGCAGGACTTGCCTATGAAGCTGTTCTACCGGGTGACGCGAAAGGAGGGCGGCTCGGTGTCGGTTTCGAGAGTGAGCCCGTACAACGACGAGATGAGCAAGGACGTCGCGGCGACCATGGAGAACATTCAAAGGCCGCCGACGCCGCCGCCGAGTCCCAAGCCAGTCCAAGAATGCGAAGTCGAGGCCCGCAGGATTTTAGAAAGTAGCACCGAGCCGGCTCGGTCCCTGGAGACGAATCTGGAACGCGACAAGGAGCCGAAGGCAAAGAAACCCCGTTGCGAGGTGACGCCGGTGATGAGGACGCCGGATTTGGTGCCGTTGCAGCCGAACCATGTGCCGGAAAGCTCGAAGAGCAAGGAGCTGGCCAGGCTGGAACACCGGAAGCGCAGGAAGCGACGGAACAAACGAGTCATCGCTGAGATCACGACCACACCGAGAGAAGACCTTCTGAAGCTGAAGGTGCGACTGACGCCGTGTCCACCGAGGATAACGTCGACGTCGGCGGCCGGCCAGACGAAGGAGAAGTTGTTGCAGATGAGGGCGGTCAGGAGGGAGAAGATCAAAGCCAGCGCGATGGGTCAGAGATCGACGAGCTCCCTGGCGCGCGAGGAAGGCGCGAAGGAGAGCATCGGGGAAACGGAGGAGACGATCGAGGAGATCATAGACAGCATACCCGACGAGGTGGTCAGAATCGCACAAAATATCAGCACACCGGTGGAGGAGACGGGAGCGGAAAGGCCGGAGCAGAGAAATCCGCCGACCGCCTGCAGGCCTCCCTTGAAGTCGAAGGAAGAACCGGAACCGGAGACAACGAAGGCCACAGAGCAGGCCGAAGCAGAGCGGCCGAAGAAGGACGAGGAGATTCTGCGGCGACTTGGTCTGGTCGCGGTGAACGAAGCCAACGACAAGTTCCGCGAGAAGACGAAGCAGCGTGTCCAGAACAACGGCGAGAAGATCGACAACCTAGATCGGGAAAAGCTCGAGAAGCAGCTGCGCGAGAGCAAGGCGAACCGGGTTAGAAGTTTGCTGGCCGAGAAGCAGATGCGCGACACGCTCAAGAGCATCAGGTCGAAGACAAAAGAGGAGCAACCACCGCCCGCGCCGGTGCCAGTCAACGCAACTCCGAAGAAGAAAGGCCCGCCGCCGCTCGCACCTCTGCGGGTAGCAAAACCGTCTGGCTTCGCGGCGTCCAGCGCCATTTTGGAGCCGAATAACTCCAAGTACGAGACCCCGCTGGATCTGAGCAGCGGCGGGACTACTGTGCACAATAACGTTCTCGACCTGTCGGCCAACCTGTCGGCTAACCTGTCAGCCAATCTGTCGGCCGGCAACTTCTCGACATCCTCTTCGTCCTCTTCATCTTCCTCCCCATCTTCCTCCTCGTCTTCGTCTTCATCCTATATCCCCTCGCTGAACCCGAGGCTTCCGAGACCCGGAATCGCGACGGGAAGCCTGCTGCGCGGGAAGACGAAGGATCTGGACCAGCGACGAGGCCAGGAGTCGAACCTTGTCACATTGTCCGACGCAGCGGTGTCCCTGTTGAGCGGATGCATATCCGACAAGAACTCTGTGGATCCGCTGGTGCTCAGCTCAGCGAACATCGCGAGCAAGGTCGCACTTCGGATACCGCAGCCCCATCAGAGAATCTCCGGCTTTGGGATGAAGATCAAGCCGAACCTCGGCATCAGGCACATACCCAACCCGCAGGCAGTGGTCGCCTCGCAGTACAGGAATCAAAGAGCCAGTTTCTTCAACGCCACCTCGCAGCAACCCCCGTAAAGGAACCGCGAAGGACCCATAACAGCGGTTTCATGATGTCCGGTCTTGTCGACAAACGAACGTTGATCACTGGTGTAGGTAATGTTTTGTACTTCACAGCTGCGGTGATCAGAACTTCTTTACCCGTAATTGAAATATAAATGTATAATCGAGTGACGTCAAAATAGCAAAAGGAATAGTGATCGATATTGGTTTGGCAACCGGATGGCACGAAACCGGACAACGCGAGAGCGCTTCAACAGTCGACGAATAGGACACCTGTACCCGGCTACCCGTCTTCGATCCTGCTCCCCCAATACTTCCTATTATCGTTACACGTGTAAGAACCACTGCTCCTACTGAAAACGAGATTCCTATGTGACCAACCCAAAGGCTGTACGTTACCATATATATTTTCTTCTTCCCGCTTCCTGCGAAGCCGCGTCGTACACGCGCAATCCAACGCGTATCTCGACGATTTTGTCGAGACGCGGCGTGGGCGCGAGGACACACGGTACACCCGGTAGCATGAACTAGAACGCCGCCCGGCTTCGAGAGTGAAAGTGTACGAAGATCCGACGCGGTGGCGGCTAACGAACCTTCTTTAACCCTTGTACGTGGACGAGTCTCCGCCAGGAGGACGATGCTGGCTTTTATAACGAACCCGAGACGCGAAACGTTTCGATTTTTACACGTGAGTAGAAAGTTTACACCTCGACGAGTAGATTAGCTTGACTGGACGATTAGCGTGAATTTCAGAAATTCTTGTACTTGGGAAATAAAGTGTTTGAGGAGTTGTTTCGTTGACTGGATAGCTTTTTGAACGGTTGAGTCGGGTGCAACAGAGTTTGAGGAACTTGTCTTGGACAGATGAGAATAAAGCTGAGATTGCCTTGTGTCCTCGCCCCCACCGAGGAATAAACGATGGCGGCGTTCGATCCATTGTTACCTAGATATGTTAAGTTACGTATGTTTGTAATGCATGTATGTGTGTCTACGATCCACCATTACTCCCGAGTGGACGAATGATTTCTTGAAAACGAGTCGACGAATTCGACGAACGGCTCTACGATTGACCGACAGAGATAGATTAGGCTTATACATGTAAACGAACGGTGTTTAGGGGTTGCGTAGAGAGGGTACGGCTGGTGAATGGGAATGGGAACGACGGCTGGACGGGTAAGACGAATGCTTGTTGCATCCTCTCCCGTCCCGCATGTCGTCGCTCCTCAGAGATCTAGAGAGAAATATGTACTTCATAGAGATGCCAAAGAACTTCGGAGAACGTGTGCAATGTACTAGTGCAATTTCATTATCGTCTATTACAATATACATATAAAAATACATATATATATATATTATAAATATATTATATATATCAATAGCGAATTTATCGCGGTGGGAAGCCTGTCAGGTTCGATTCGTGGCGAAAGGGTAGATGCTAGTCGTGACGGCAAAGCGTGTTTGCGAATTGGATGAACGCGATTTCGAGCAGCCCCTGGATGATTGTACGAGATGTCGGATACGTTCGCTAGTACCGCGAGGCCATCTTTTATAATTGAGAAACACGTCTCGATCGCGAGAACGTTTTTTATTTTATAGGATTATGGACTCATATCGCTGTTATTGGTTCCCTGAAAGATATATATTATAATCATAATATATTGTGATCGAGCGGTTCGGAAAACGTTGCCGATCCGACGACAACAGCTAGCGATTTTTAATGCCGCGCTCTCGTTCCGGCGAGGACAGCAATAAAGATGAAACTTTTGACTCGAAGCGTTCACCAGGAATCCAGATCCTACTCGAACGATCAGAACTCTGCGCGTTTGCTAGGACTACCTACCGGTTTGTACTTTTTTAGAAAATTAACGAGCCGGCGAGGGCGCCGATTGCTCCGTGGGGCACCGTTTAGGCTCCGCTGGGAGCACCGAAGCCACGCCTACTCAGGGAACCACTTGCAGAGCGGACAGCCGCCGTCGCCCGCGTCTGTTTCGCGATGTTTAACAGGCGGATTCGTTTGGAAATTGCCGACGGAAACGCGCGCATTCGGGTATCGGGAAATTAAACGCAGTCGCACGCCATCACTTTCGACCAAGCTTGGCGTAATGGAGTATAAGTATGTCGCGTTTAGGAAATCCCACGTTAACGCGTCTTGGGCTGGGATCGGTCGCAGCCGATCAGTCCGAGTAGTTCTAGCGTTAATGAATCGCGGCCGCAAACGAGAGTAGCGTAATTGTCGAGCGAGGACACAGTCCAGGTGGGTATATAGATGAGCACAATGCCGATCGGAGTATTCGAAACGAGTCGGCGCTGATTAAAAGCGCGCCGCTCGCGAATGCGAACAAGAGACGAGAACGAACGGGAACTTTACCTACATACGTAGAACGGTGGTGCATTATATAATAATATTCGTGTAGGAAAGCAGCGCATCAATTAATAGACACATATGTGTATTGTACGTACGGTTACGATGTCCAATTATCTCGCGGCACGGTCGCGTGCAGGTACGCGTGTGCGTTTCATTCCCACACTCGAGAGAATGTGCGCGCGCGTACGAAAAACGAGAGGACGCGTCTACGGTTTCGCGAACGGAATCAGCTATCCGGGTTAGTAACGAAATTTCCGTCAATTAGTTTTGGCGGTTGGGTCAGCGGCCGCGCGATTTTTCGATCAAGCTGAAAATCAAAAAGAGTGAGAGTTAAGAAGGGAGAGAGAGAGAGAGAGAGAGAGAGAGAAATAAAAAAAGAAACTGCCAGTTCGCGAAGACGAGGCTCGCCGGGGCTCGCCGGCGAGTTCAAAGGGACCCAGATTTTTTACACGTTATTTTTCTACGGGATTTTTTAAACGAGACCAGAGGGGGACAACGCGTTACGTTCTACCGCCACCATCGCTACACACCATCGATCAGAGTTTCCCCATCGATCCACCGTCTAATTATCCGCGATCCATTAGAAGCGAGACGACCTTCGTTCGACGTTCCGATGATTCCCGAAGACTGCAGGTGTCGCGCGATTCTTTTAATAGCGGACTCGACGAAACAAAAGATCGATCGTTTCGCGAAATTCGAAACGCTCGGCGTGTTCTCCTAATTGCGAATTCGCGGCTCCCGAAAGACTTCAACGCGCAGGTACGCCGTGCCCCGCGGCACAAGGTATGTACCGAGGGAATTCAGAATTCTTCCGATCGATTCGAAAACCCGCCCCCCTTGTTTCGCGGTTGATCGTCAATCCGTCTCGGAAACGTGGCCCGACAACGAAAAAACCTTCGCGACACTTGGACCAACCGGAAACAGAAAAGAAATAGATGAACGAGCGAGCGGTCGTTAAGAGATCTCGTCTTTGATCGATCAAGAGTTTCGCGCGTGGATGTTTTAGATTTCGAAAAACGAGATCGTGTTGTTGCGTTCGTTTTTGTTTGAGAATTATCGAGTTATTATATCGCGTGAGCGTGATTGGCTGCATCGTTGAATCATTGTCGTGGTGTACGGGTCCCCGAGCATCGGGGCTCGATTAATTATTACCGTTACTATCGATATTATTGTCGCCATGAATACTAAATATGTAACTCAGTACAGTATTTCCACGATTAAGCAAGCTGTGAATTGTAATCGAAATAAGAGTATCAATAATCGTTAAGACTACAGTTATCCGAGTAACCGAAACTTCTTTTTTTTCGTCCATTTTATTGTTCTTTCGTTTTCGTTTCATTTGTTACAAGCCACCGCGGAAACGGCCCTAAAACTTCGCTTGTTCGAGAACACTGCAATCAATGGAAAAATGGATTCGAGGTAACCAGCGACGTCGAACCACGAGGTGATTCGGCTTTATAAAGCGCGTGTCACATGTAACCGTGTATCCGGTATCATTTATCGTTCGAGTATCTAATTATCCAGACCATTGCAGCAATCAACTTTTCATTTGATATTTACTCCGCTCTGCATCTCGTCGCCGATGGATAGCCGCCGTCGGCAATGTTTGTTGTTGCTAATTAATTAACGTGTTTAATTCGATATTTTGTTGGAATTGTTTTTTGAAAATCGTGTTGCATCCAGTGTACGATCATTGCTCGTCAATAAATCGTGATGTGTATAATCATACACGCGTGTTCATTTCAATCCACCCACCCACTCCTGTCCAATTAATACTAGGATCGAGCTGCACGTAACAACATACCTATCAAATAACGAATCTCATACTTGGGAAACCTATAAACTGCTCCAACATCCAGGCTCCTAATCGCCATTTTTTCGTTCGTTCGGTGCATCCTTGCAGCGACTTCCGAAGCTGCGAGACGTTGCACACGACACTCAGAAGACATTGCTGTGCGGTTGCACCGACAGATGCAATCTAGCAGTCGTAATTTTTTAAATATACTAGTTACTTTTTCGATAACGTTCTTGGACACAGCTAGTGGAACTCTTAGCTCTTTCTTTTACAGATTGATGCAATTGTTCATAGATGTATCTTATTAAGTTCTTGTCCTTGTTAAACGCGCTTTTGGAATTATTTAAGATTGTTAATTTACAAATCGGTGGTACGATCATTTAGTCGATCATCGAAAGTACCGTCGCTACAGGATCGCGATACCTGGGGAGGCGAAAAGTAAAATGGCCAACGAATTTCAAGAAAACATCGATTCTTCGAAGGCTACCGCAATTTTATAATGAACGAGGGCTTCGGTTTCGAATACGCTCCCTGCACCCTCAAGGTCATAGGGGCGTCACGAGGGTGCAGCCGTATTTTTTTCGAGGAGGTTAATGGTCTTCCTCGGTTCGCCTGATGGACGAATGGTCCTCCGAGCAAGCTGGGGGTCGCAGGGTTTCCAGTAGGGGGCACCAACGAGCAAGAGAAAGAGAGACGGACGAAGAGAGAGAGAGATGGAGAGGTGGACGGTTGAAAGGCTGGAGGTACATCTTCGGGAGTCAGTGATGACCTTCGTTACCTTTCGGTCCGAGGAGGCGGCAGGGATCGAAGGAAAAAAAGGCGAGGAGAGTACGGAGGATACCTACCTTCGGCAACCTACATTAGGTACGGGCGACGTGGAGTCAGCCAGCGGCCGCGGGCCACGGAAACTCGCTCGCTGATTGGCTACAACCTCCCCCAGGGAAGTGCGTCGGAGAGCGTCGGAAGTGAAGAGGGGTGAGCTTGGCTAGAGCCAGGCGGTTGCACACGAGGCGGAAAGGTCTGGCGGCTAGGAAGCGAAGGGCCTGAGGATCTGGCGTTGCGGTGGCAAGGATCTGGCTGCTCGATGCTGCTGCATCGTGTATAACAGGCTTCGCTCCCTCGGTATACCGCTTCTCCCTTTGGTTCTCTCTTTGTCTCTGTTCCGTTGCCTCGGAAGGATCGGTCTGTCCTGTTCTAGGGGAAAGACTCCTCGGGATTTCGGTCTCCCCGCTTGCTCCCCTCGGCCTGTTGCCCCGGTCGGTACGCCGGTAATGCCGCCACCCCTTCGATCCCTCCACACAAACCTCCCGTCCCATCGCGGCCTGCCCTTGTAGGCCTCCATCCCACCGAGCTATCCTTTTACTGGCTTCCGCGCGCGTGCACGCGCTTCCCTGTGCGTCCGACAGCGATAGAAACATCCGGGGATAGGAGGGGAGGAGAGGAGGAGAGCGGGAGGCAGCTCAGGGGGGACGGCAAAGAGAGAGAACGAGGAAGGGGATGATAACGAGAGACGAAACCAGGGAGGAGGACAGAGACTCCGCGGAGAGAAAGAGAAGCGACGAAGAGGGGTAGAAAGGGATGCCGGTCGGAAAAGAGCAAGAAAAGAGACGGGCGTATCTGTGCGGACGTATAGCCACGCATACAGAGACCGCGACGCAAGTGCATGTCGCGTGATCGGCTACGAGGGATACGGACGCACACACTCGCGCGCACCCTCCTGCTGCCGAATGTAGTAGAGAATGAATAATGTACCCACGTACAGCCGATGTCAGGAGGGGCTCCAGGGAATGCAAGCATCGGCCCGTCCCCTCCGTCCTAGGCTTTGTAGGCCGTTTATCGAAACTGCGCGGCGTGGCGCACCGCGGAGCAGGATCGTACCACGATCACGATCACCGCGGATCATTCCATGCTGACGTCCTCTCCTTCGACGAGACCTCTACGATACCCCCCGGAACACCTGTGTGGTTGTTAAAGCGTACCGATCTCCGAGAGTAGAGAGATCGATAGACGTCTGCAATTCTCTGGCCCCCATGCGATTCTCTCCTCGTGTACTCGCTGAGCAAATACCGATCTTCGACAGAAAAGATCGGTGGAGGAAGAGCCATGTTCCGGAGGAAGAGTCTTTGCCCCCTCTTCCTCATTAGTATCACTCGCGTACTTGTTGAGCAAAGCCGAGCAACAAAAAAAGAAATCAGTGAAGAGAGGAACACCGATCTTCGGGAAGAAACAAAAATCGAATGAGTTCTTATCACTGCCCCTCTTGTCATCGAGTGAGACGACGAGATCAGTCACGCGGCTCCCCGAAACACGTGGAAGGTTTCCCAAAAGCGTGTGTATCGACCGATAACGCGGCGCAGGCTCACTGTAACGTTTCCTGGCGCACGGGCGCGCTCGGTAACGACAACGACGCGTGTGCATGTGTATCCTCGGGGCCGAATGTCGAGGATCCGGGGGGGGCCGCCCACGTATCACCTACGAGGCAGCGTGCACGAAGAAGGGAACGATTCGCGGAACGGTGGACAAAGAACGAGCGAGCCTCGGAAGCGGAGCAAGGATCAAGGGAGAGATAGTCGAGGAGACGGGTGATCTAGCGGCGTCTCATTCGCTCGTGATTCGAGCCGCGTTCCACAGCTAAACGACCGACCATCCGTCCGAGGCTCGTTCGGGTGGGGATAGCCCTCCAAGGGATCCTTTCCAGAGAAAGCCTCAGGAGGAAGCCCTCGGTCGGTGTTCCCGAACGAGATGCCTGTGTACTCTACGGGGGGAGAACGCCGGAGAAACCGAGAGCAAGAGAGAAAGAGAGAAGTAGAGAGAAGCAGAGAGAGAGAGAGAGATTCGCGAGGCCGACCGAGGCTTGGAGGGGAACGGGACGCACGCACGCACCATGCGAATATTTTCGTCGGCATCCTCCGACTGCTCGGGGAGAGGCAGAGAAGGGGGAACAGAGTTCTTAAAGTACACCCAGGGAGTGTCAGGATTGGAAGGTCGATCGCCGTGGTGGGAGTGTGCCGCTAGTTGGCTCATAGCTGACTGGTGTAATTAAAAACGCCCGTAAATTAATGTTGCCGCCACCGACACCCTTGTCCGAGGAATCGACTGACCAACCAACCCCCCGAAACACTAGGGACCCCTGGAAACTACCCCATACTCTGTCCCCACCCTCGTCACGGTTCAGTCGTTGAAAATTTTAACTATCGTTCCTCATTTTACTCCTTGCCTCACCATTTAATTCCAAGATTTCAGATTATACGCATACTATTTAATTTACTTTACTACTAACACGTCATTGTAAGGCAAGGGGTTAATATTCTCAGCGAGAGTACGCAGGTAAAGCTGTTTGGGTGCGCAGGCTGCGTAGTTCAAAGACACGGAAGCAGTTGTTGGACCGATTTTTCGTCCGCAGGTAGAAGGATTTATCGCCGGCGCGTAATCTCCGTACGCATGAATGCGAGCGTGTTATTGTGCGCCGGGGAGATTAATTATGCGCATTGTCGCAACGCGTTCGGCGCGCAAGAAAGATGCAGCCCGTAGTTGTAGGCCTTGTGCTCTTTGATAGCGATAGGCCATCCGTTCTGTGCGGCGAGATCGTCGGCTGTCGTCCTGCTAGGGCACCGCACCACCATTTTGGTTCTCGCGGTTGCGATCCCCGAAATTTCAAGGTTCCTCCGCTAGATCATCGCGAATCTCCATTTACGGTTTCACTGGGGATCTAGGACGACTCGTTTGTCAATTTTCTCGGCGATCGAGCAATATTGCACAATAGCGTGTTGGTAATGACGCGAATCGATGAAGCCGTTTTCGGGGCAAAGAAATCGAGTCCTCGAGCGTCTCGGACACCTCGTCCGAGAACCGGTGCTCTTTTTAAACCGAGTTTCACGCCTGACCAACGCCAATCTCGCCAGATTTCTAATAATAGCCTGGAGGATCGTCAAGACTACGTGTCTCCGGTGAGACGAGAGCGTTGGCGGATTGAAAGATTATTCGACAGCGCAAGCGCGCCATACGCGCAAATAGCGAGCGGGTGCACGTCACGGAGATCTGTACGCTGTACTTGCACACGAAGACTCGCATTCGGCTACTCCGATACGCGAACGGAAATAACGATGATAACAATGTCGTCTTTGTTGCTGGCCGCGAACCGAACGTGTTTGTCGTGGAAAGTAAAAGGTTTAGAGAGCGGTGAAGTAAGAACAAAGTCAACACGTAACGCGGCAGAGAAAGCAACTAGGAAGAACGATTTTAATTAAACGGCTACCGAAGCAGGCAAACGAACCGCAAAGTCAACGTTGCATTCGGAGATTCGACGAGTAAACATCGTTGTCGAGACTAGACCAAACAGAATTCGTTGGTGACGCGACTCTATCAATGTCCAAGCGACCCTGATGGATGCTTTTTCCGGTTTTCGGATAGAGCGAAGGATAAGCTGTTGCAGCCGACGGTTCGGTCTAATCTCGCGTTCGGTTTGCTTGCGGCCGAACAGATATTTTCGAAAGATATTTTTCAATTGCAGGCAGCCGCGTTAGTTCTCGCGGACGATAAGAGGAAGTAATGTAATGGGCTCGTGATAAAGCGTTGCGCAACCTCGTTTAGCGTTAGATTAGATACCCAGGCCGACGCATCTGCGCTGTTTTCGGCAGGAACCAAAATGGCGGAGCTCCGGACACGGCGAGCTCTGTACCGTTGTAACAAAGGCTCGGAGCTCCGCCATCGACGAACAAAAGGAGACAGGATTCTCGGATCCTCGGCTGTCTATTAGCACCTGGATCGTTTTGCTCGGCGGCGAACTATGATTCAACTTCGCAGGGAGTTTCTGAAGCATGAGAACAGTTTGGTCGTTCCAGACCAAGCATATCTCGATCGTCTCGGAGAGTCGTTCACGAACAAGAATGGCGTCTGCGACCGCTCGATGACTAACCGCAGGTCGGAGTCCCGGTGTTCGTATTAATTAGTGCACAGGGGGTCCTTGGGACAAAGGCAGGTATTGGGGTGCTGCGAAAATTTCGCCACGCCCATTCAGTACGCGTTGTTTCCGTGCACCGAGGGGTGATCAACATGTCGAAGGACAGCTTGCAACACGGACTTTAGTGACCGACCGCGTTTACACCCGACACTTTAGGTGTTAATTGCTTTATGGAGATGTGCAAATAGCTCGGCCAGCGACACCCTCTTGCAGGTAAAACGCAGGGAGTTGATGAATAAGCTGTTAAGGGATCACGGGACGTAATTCACCGCTCGTATACCCTGAACTTCCTTTGTCCCATAGATTACTTGGCTACAAACTTTCGCTTTTTACAGCGATATTGCAATCGAAGCGGAACATGGATTCCATTGCGCTCGCAATTACACATAATCTTCGACCCTAGCTGCGGCTCTAATCGCCTTTGCTCTCGCAGATGGTACCCTCACCTTCTCAATTACTTGGGTTTGAGTTCTTGTCCTTGATTTGATGATTGTTGTTATCGTCACGATTCATCGATACTTACGTCTTTCGGTAAATTGAAATAATAGATAATTAGTAAGTTCTCGCGTTTCGATAGAGTCCGAGGCTTTTCGGGAACGTTTAAGGTTTCCCGACACGATGTTAAAAGGGATGGCAAGAGGATCTAGGGCTTCGAACAACGTTAGCCTTCATTTTCCTTCGGTTTGCCTTTCCATTAGCGCGACGAACATGCATTTTCGAAGGTCCCGGGGTCTCTCGCAGGGGAATGCGGTATCGAAAGGCGAGCTCCCGCGATAAAACCTGATATACACCCCAAAAAGACGATGCGGCTCGGTCTCTGCGTGGCGCAGCGCAGCGATATCGCAAGACCGAAAGCCATCGGCTTCTCTCGTAAGGTACGCGAAATTAACATCGGCAATAAAACTCTCCGGCGTCGTGCACATAATCTATCTGGTTTTATCCGGCGGCAGGGATCCGTGCGTCCTGCGGCGGTCAGGAGGACAGGAACGAACCGTGTCTCCGGCGTGCGGGGCGCGGGTTTTCCACCGCAAACGGGTTTGCCGCGGGTCCCGAGCGGGTACAAGGGTACACGCGGAAATCCATCTGGCGGCGTCTCGAGTGCCGATTTCCGTTCGCGGCGCGCTGTAATTGGAGGTTACGATCGAAATGAGAAGAAGAAGGGAAAGGATACGCGCGAGCTAGGGGGTCGTTTCTGCGTCCGCGGCTACGAAAGAGGATCGGAGATGTACGGCGGAAAGGAGCGACGGCGAGAGAAAGATGGAAAAGTAAAAAGAGAAAGCTAAGCCGAGAGGAAGAGAGAGAGGGGAAAAGAGAGTGAGAGAGAAGCCAAGAATGGCAGAAAAGAGGGGTAACTAGCGAGAAGGGTGAGGTATCGGCGCAAACGAATAGAGGGGAGCTCGTAACCGGGCTGGTAACGCGGCAATCGTCAATGGGGTGAAGGGGGAGAGTTGTCGGACACGTTGGTGTGCTCGGTCTAGCACGCTGGTGTGTGTAGCACACGGTGAATGGTGGAGGGGTGGCCAGAAGCGAGCGCGCATAGAGGAGTGGAGAGAAAAACGACTCGCACAGGCAGGCAGGCAAACAGGCAAGGCAAGGCACGGCAAAGCAAAGCAAAGCAAGGCAGGCAGGCAAGCAAGGCGAAGCAAGGCGAAGCAAGGCGAAGGCAAAGGCAAGTCGAGCAACACGGAGACGGAGAGCCAGGTCTGCCGGCAGGCTAGGCAGGCTAGGCATCGGAGCCCGAGTTCTACGGATACGGTGCTCGAAGGGGGGCAGGAGAGAGCGGCTGCGAGCCGCTGCCAGGGAGAGACAAGGACAAAGAAGGCACCGATCGAGAAGGGGGGAACGGGAGGAGGGAAACGAAAACGGCAGGCGTAGCGAGAAGCGTGTGTACAGCCTGGAGGACAGGAGAGAAAGACCGATGGAGGGGGGCTTGTTGGGAACGTAAAAGGGGGTGCGCGGCGAAGGGATAACCGGGATTGCGAGAGAGAGAGAGGGGGGCGGCGGGAGGGGAAAGGGCATATCCCACTCGGGGTTTCGGTTTAGTTTGGCGTGAGTCGCCGTGGTGCTCGGTGTTGTTGGTGTTCTCTCGGCAAGTTCTCTCGTTCCCTCACGCTCGATGTCGTTCATTTCCGCGGCTTAGTTCGAGGAAACGCCACGCCGTGTTCCGCGGCGCCTTTGTACGGGCGAGTGCGGGTTCGCTTCGCTGCTTCGTTCTTTATTTTTTCCCTCGTTTCCCCGTACGTTTCTTTCCCGTTGGTTTTGTTTCGTTCGCGGCGATCCCGTGTCTCCACGGCCCCGGGCGCCTGCTGTGTTCTTCCGGAGCCCGGCGCAAAAGGTGAAAGTACCTACGGATCCCCGCATCGCTCGAATGACTGCCAGGGAAGCTGGTCGTTGCTCGCGGTTTTTGCGATTCTCGCGATCGTTCTCGGGTACACATCCCGTCGTCGTCCACGCGACATAGTTATTGTCGTCGTTGTCGTTCCTGTGCCTGCTGGACAACCCTCTTCCCCGCGGCCCCCGTGCGCAACAGCCGCAACTTCTCTCTCCCTCTCGCACGCTCGCTCTCTCACTCTCCTATCTCTCCCTCTCTCTCTCCGTGTATCGGACTCCGAGGAGGCTGAGCATTCGGAGGATCGCAGCACCGAACCCCTCGGTTCGTCCCCTAACATCATCGAGATCCTGTGCAGTTTCGTGTGTGTGTTCGAGTGTTTCGAGGCTCGAGCGACCACGGTTGGCGGCCGCCGTGCACGTCCGGGACCAGCATGCTACACCACCGTAGAGGATAGCGTTTACCACTCGACGAACCATCGCATGCTCGCACGTAAGTAAACCCGCTCGGGTCGCACACCGCGCCAAAGTATATACCCGATCGCACGTACATACAGAAATACAGACGCGCTTTCGAGCGTGTACGCCTGTGTGGACGGAGACCTACACCTCGCCGGTTCAACGTTGAGAGACACAACAGAGAGAAATAGAGGCGGAACGGGAGCGAGAGAGACGGAGTGGGCGGTTTCCTCCATCTTTTTCTCCCCCTCCTACTCCGTTTCTGTCCCACTACCGTCTTTCTCGTTATTACTCTTTTTCCCCTCTCCTCGCTCTATCCTCTCGCGTGTGTACCCTCCTTCTTTAACCTGATCCCGTCTCTCTCGCTCTCTCTATCTCTCTCGCAAACGCGATACTCTACCGGCTGGCTCAAAATACACGCCGCTACCCCGATGGAACTTAACGAGCCGCGTGTTACCTTATAATCGATTGTCCCACCGCCAAACCATCTTACTCCGATAGTTAATTCAACGTTCATCGGTGACGACCCGCCCGAATTGAACGACCTGTAGAACGGAGTAGCAACTGTTGCGACATCCGACCGTGTTCTCACAACCGTAATTTTTGGTTGGATAATGTTGCTGCGTTGTTTCGCCCGAGAGAAATCTCCCCGATCGCGTCGCTGTCGCCTCTGGTATCATTTTTCTCGTTGGTTCTAGGACGTTAGCTACCCTCCACGAACCCCAACCGTGGGGTGCGCACACACAGCATGCACTACTTTTGTTACCGAAGACTCGAATTCCTCCGTATCCTGCACACAATAAATCCCGTTACACATTTTCGAGTACTCTTTAGGATACCGTTCGGATAAATAATGTCTAACGGTCCGCGTGGAAAAATAAATAAACGACGTTTTTTCTATGGATGCTATACAAAACAACCTAAACGAGTGGTAAATTCCCAACCCCCAAAGAGGATGCGGAATGTTTCCACTAAAAATAATGACTCGAGAGGTCGTGACCGTTAAGGACTTTTTAGGACAGGGCCAGGGTTCTGACAATCGTCAATTTTATGACCTGTCCTACGAACCCGGTCACTTACGGTAAGCACTTGGGAAGGCTAGAATTTTCGCGTCCGAAAAAATACCTTTCCCACGCTCGGTGTCTGCTACAAAAACAAACGTTTGTCAAACGGTTTGCAGAAACTTTTAGATACGACTCGAATTTGCTAATATTCTATTACTATCACTAGACTGTCCTATGGGGTCTTGAACGATTATCAATAGCTGCGCGAGGTCCTGGTAAAAATAAGTCAAGATCGATCTTGCTCAGACGCATAGTTGCCCGCGAGAACTTTTCGGAACACAGTTGTTGGAAGATTCTTTTCGAGCTTGATCTACAATAATCACAGACAAAGAATGCCCCGTGGGGCACTGATCTAGCTCTTCCAAAGTACAGAACAACGTAGCCACGCCTCCTATAGTCACTGCCCAGAGAAGACGATATAAATAATCTATCGCTATTTTTACAACCTGAAACCGTCGCTGGGGTAATCTATACTTCATTCAACGAGTGGAGGCAGTGACGGTAAACAAATGCTGCTCGACTACGACAGAGTTGAAGTTGCATTCCTCAGATAATCGGCGAAGGATAGAAGGGATTGAGCAGAAGATGTTATAGGGTACCGGCGATTTGGAGCGGCCTGTATCGATACTTTTTCTCACATTCGCGCCGCCTCGTCTCTCGTCCTCGACGAAATCGGTCGGTGCGCGTTCGCGATACGCGCGACGATGGAATAAACATCGCGGCCGATACGAGGGCGAGGCGGGGAGGGAGAGGATCGCGACGATACACTCTCGTTTCGCTCGAGCGTGGCCGAGAGCCCAGAGCCGAGAGTCGAGAGCCGAGCCGTGGCTCTCTCGGCTAGAGCGAGCGCGCGATCTATCCTGTCGCGTCGGCCGAAATCGATGTAACGGTCGGCCGGGACACGGGGACGATCGAAAGCTTTCCAGCTGAAAAACTCGTCGCGCCGCTTTCGTTCGGGGCGTTCGTGTCGCGATCTCGCAACGTCCGTTGCCTACGAGACACACGAGAAAACGTGTCCCCACTGATTAATCAGCTGGCTGCCTCGGCGAGACCAGATCTCGCCGAAGGAACGCTGTGGTGTTACGCGAGAGGAACAATAGGCGGGAAACGGCTGGCTCGATTCCGTCCGAAGACCCCCGATGATGACGATCACGATAACGACGATGAAGCCACCGATTTTCCCCGTTCGCGGAATGCGGTTCTCCTCGGCGTGGCGCCTCGAACGTTTTCGAGTCGAAACCACACCGCGGGGAGAGGACACGAGCGAAGCCACGTTATCGTCGCGTGACCGAGTCGGAATGCGACGGCGACAACGGAAAAATCGCAGCGGATCGGTAAAAATATGATTACCCAATGGTTTTCGACCTCGCGCCGGCTAACGTTGCGAACGTCGTCGAATCGCACGAACCCTCGACGGTATTGCCCGTCCCGGGGATTGTATAGGGTGATCTGTCCAGTGAATGAACATAATTCGTATTAAACGGGAAAACAACATCTATGATGCGGTAATTGTATTGTAAGTTCACAGATGTCTTTCATTTTTCGTTTATAATTTATTCGCTACTAAATTTATGTAGCAGTTGTTCCGACAACGACGTAGCCTTCTCGTAGAAATACTATCTCCAACAGACATGCAGCGTAAGTGTTCGTTCATTCATTCACACAGGTCAGCCTATTCTTTTTTTTGCTGGCCGCCAGACCGTGTCGTGTGGGATTCGATGCCCGATCGAACGGGCGCCTTTCTTCTGCGAGATCTCTCTCTGCACACGGTCGCTAAGGTTACTTCGAATCACGGCCTCTTCCGGCCGGTAGGGTCGTCGTCTCCCTACTCTCGTTTCTTGGGGCACGAGAGCTTGTAGAGGAGCCAACAACGAGGGATCGGAGAGCAGCTGGGGGTCTAATCTGTAGCCTCGCATGGTGCGCGATAACGCGGCCGAAGTTCCGCGGGGAAAGAAATCGAAGTGCAGGAATCGTCTTAACGAATCTTACCTCCTCGGGTTCTTCTTTCGTTCAGATATCGGACCGACGAGAGACAATAAGGAAATCTAGGGTTTCGGTTTCTGGATAAGTTCCCGTTGCAATTCCAATATCCTCTTCTTCGTGTGGTCGATGTACGGGAAACCCTTCGTCTATTCGCAAGGGCTTTTATCCCTCCGCAACTCCCTGCTCACATGGTGTATCTGTAACATCGAAAGACTGTAATGGTAACACATCATACAGATGCATACTTTTTATCAAGAGTTGGTCTGATTCATCTCTGTTAGCCCGTAATCTACCGTGTTCGTAAACTCTGCACTGAATTCGAGTATGCAACAATCAATCCTTGGAAGATCTAGAATCTGGAACGTAGTACCTAGTTGTCCAGGTTTCAACCCCCTTTCTTAGAAGGCTTCGCACAACATCCGAGTTTCCACGTACCTCGATTCTTGAAGAAATGAGTCTGGATAAGAACTCAGAAAAATGGCTAGAAGCGTTCCCAAACGAAGTCACCTCCTACAGAAGTCGGAAGATCCGGCAGCATGAGGTCATAGGGCGAGGGTGTCTGTAGAAGTTGCATACGTTGGGTCAGCCAGGTGCAGCGAAGCTCCTGGCGATCGAGCCTTGGGGGTAGTTCGATGATTTTTTCGGTGCGATTGGAATCGGGCCTGTGGCATCATCGCCCGCGATCTCGCTCGAGAATGTTGCTTCTCACGGAGCAGATATAAATAGACGAAGTGCTAAGACATCGCGGAACGTCGGTGTATATGCGCGAGAGCGGTGCCCGACTCGGGGTCCAAATAGTACGGCTAATTTCTAACGAGATAATTGGCCGTGATGCGCGGCGTACCAGCCTTTGTCCGTGGCTCGGATATCGTCGTCATCGTCAGCATCGTCACTAGAGACCAGTCGTGAAATAAGTTAACGCTTCCCCGATTCTACCGGCCGACGAACCTGATCGGTGTGGACGGGGCTTTATTTAGGCGCGTCCCTGCATTCGCGACATGTGCTGCACTCGGTGAATAGACGACGAAGACGACGACACGAGCGGACGAGGAATAACGAGATCTCCGGTATATGGTCGTGAGGAGTAACTTTAACCCGTTAACCGGTAAAGACGAGCTAACTCGAAAGAATACGCGATCGTTCGCGATTACGTCCGCATCCTTTGCAAGAGCGGAGAGCGAATATTCGACGAGCCGAAGAAAATCAACGGAGTTAGATCGGTGCCACGAGGACACCGTCTAGCTGCTCCCGTTCGCTCCGGAAGCTTAGAATCTCGCTGACAATCTCGAATAGCCGGCGCGGATAATTGATCTAATTTATAGGACAGTCTCAAGGGCTGTGAAAGTTCTAGTAGCTGTAGTCTGTCCGACAAGACGAGCCAGTAAATGTAAACAAATGCTAGAAGCCAGTTGAGTGCGACAGAACTGAATTTCACTGACTCGTCTCGTTCGATAAACTATAGTTCCAGAGATCGGCTGGCGATAGAAACTTTTGTCTGGCAGTGTAAGGTCGCGGAATGACGAGCGACGTTCCGAATTGAGAATAATTCGTAGTCGCTGCTCCGTATCTGTCGAGGCGATTAACGAGCCGAGTCTCCAGCTCGCGTAGCCGCTCTCGAGGACTCGATCACCGACAAAAACCGGGCGGCGTTAATTTTCTTGGGCAACGATAACGAGCAGTCGAGGAGCGGGTTTATCGCGGGCATATCTCTCTCTCTCTCTCTCTGATTCTCTGGGAAATAGCGCGATATTCGATCAATACCGGGCAGGTATTCGACGGCAGACGCGTTTCGTTCGCTAGGCAAGGGCTGCTGGTGCTTACTCTGTTTGCCGGTTCTGGTTGCGTCGCGGCGTTCTGCCGGCAGGCGAGCGGGAAAACGGAAAGGACAATTCTCTTGGAGCGAGCGGGGAGGACGAGGATAAAACGCACCCGTATATCCACCGGGTGGTTCCCCGGTGGAGGGGGACAGAGAACGAGGCAACGGGATTCTAGCTACCTGAGAAACCTTCGGGAAAGTGGGCTAAACACCGTGACACGGCCTAACCATTCCCCAGACCGCGTGCGATCTGTCCGAGAAAATTTTGCGAACGTCGTTACGATTGTCGGAAATCGAGGCGGCACACGGATACTTTGAATGTAAACGAGGGAAGTTCGTTTGTGTGAACTAGATGAGTAATGGCGCTAGTTCCGGAACGAGCAAGCGCTCGAAACGGGATGAAATATGTCGGGCTCGAGTCCATGCACCTTTGCGAAAAGAGTTTTTTAAGCATGCAGCGAGATCAAGATTTAAATCCGATTCTATTTCTGCTACAGTCGAAGAGACGATGTTCCCTCGTCTTCTTCGCCCCGACGAAACTGCACTGGCGAGAGTGCATCGATGTTTGTTCGCGTTGCGGTTTTCCGGAGCGTGGGATCACGTCGTTTTCTGTTTCTCGTTGCAGATATCATCACGGGCAGTTCCGTCCCACAATAAGAAAAATGTCGGGACCGGGCAAAAGGACTTACCTTCGCGAGGTGAATCCCTACCTCGTTTGCCTGTTGTGCAGAGGCTACCTCATCGACGCGACCACCGTCGTCGAGTGTCTGCACTCGTGTAAGTAAATCAACTCATCCTCCGCGAATGATATCTCTCCGACCGACTCCGAGAACGGATAATGATACCGTGCCGCTTCCTTTCTGTTTCCAGTTTGCAGGAGCTGTATTTTGAAGCATCTGAGCACCGAGGCCCAATGTCCTTCCTGCAAGCATGTTCTCAACAAGGCGAAGCCGAACATCAAGTACGTTAACCGTTTTATACCGTCGTCGCATCGTATCGAATCTCTATCGATGTTCGAACGTTTACATTTTCGTTTGCTTTCAGAGCGGACAAAGCGTTGCAGGAGATCGTGTATAAATTGGTTCCCGGACTCTATCACAAAGAGATGCGCAAGAGAAGAGAGTTCTACAAGAAGCACCCGGAGCACGGTAACTATTTTCCATCCCTGTAGAATTATTAAATTGCTCCTGACTAGCATGCGAACATACGTAGAATAAACGTTCCCGTCTTTTCGTCGGAGTATGTGCACCAGTTTGCGCAAAGGAGATGAAAGATCTGAATAACTTCCACAGAAAACTCCGTTTGCCGACGGTGATCCGAAGATCCGATTACCTTGAGAAGTATACTAATGCAAAAACAAACTTTTCAGCTGATTTCGCGACCCCGGAGCAACGCGGCGAAGACGTCAGCGGCAGATTGATCTTCGCGCCGGAGGATGCTGTCAGTTTGAGCTTGGAGTACCTACCACCCGGTGCGGATCCTCTGACAATTCTACTCAGCACGAACGACGACGCGACTATCCTGAACGGACTGAACAACCAAAACAGCAATAACAACAATGCCAGTAATAACACTAGCAATAACAACGTGAACGCCACGAGCAACCGACGGTACCTTCAGTGTCCCGCGCTGGTCACTATAGCGCACCTGAAAAAATTCCTTGCGCTGAAATACAGCGTCGACATGACGAGATACGCCATCGAGATTTGCCATCGACGTGCTCCGCTTCCGGAACACTGGACGCTAATGGATGTCGCGTATATTTACGCTTGGAAGAGGGTAAGCAACCGTTGTCCATCTTGAATCAATGTGCAAAGGTTTTCCTTGGTGTCTAATGCTATGAAATTGTGTTTTCAGAACGCGCCGATGCGATTTTTCTACCGAGTAGCGTTGGAAGAGCAGCGATTAGAAGCACCCCCACACGACAGGCCTTCCACCCCTGGCTTGGGGGCGAGTTTACCTCCCGCGGACGCAGCTGTGGCCGTGCAGAACAGAATCAACACGGAGAACGCGCAGAACGATGCGGAACGCAAGCCCGAGGTCGAGCAAACGAAGAAACGGGACGAGAGGCATCCGTCGTTGCACGTTAGAAACGAAGTTCCGACCGAGAAGTCGAGAGTACCCGTAGAGAAAAAGGTCCCAGCAGAATCTAAGAAGGTCGAGGTGAAAGCGGAACAGCCTGTGAGCAGCGTGGCAGTGTCGACGACGGTGACTACGACGACGGTTTCGTCTCCGACGACGAACACAACGACCACAGCGGTGATTAATACGAGCCCGTCGTCGAGTACCTCCTTGAATACCGAGAGCGCGAAACTGATCAAAACGCCTATCAAGATACTGAAGAATCCGGATGGACGGTACGAGGTGCTGAGAAGCCCCTCTCTCAATTGGGGCACGAAGGAGCAGAACACGGAAACAAAGTCATCGAGCCCCGAGTTCAGCGTGGTCAGTATAGGCAACGGGCAGAACTCGAACGGCGTCAAGATCACGCTGAAGCAATGCACGCCGAGCAACGCGAATCCGAAGAAACCGAAAGTGATCAGCAATGTTTTGTTGCATTGCGGCCAGTCAGAGAAGGACGGCGCGAGCCCGACCGCGTTGGTTATCCAACAGATCCAAAGAGACCGAGAGAAACAGCAGGTAGCGGAGAAGCAAGAGAAGCAACGGCGCAGAGTCACGTTCGTGGAACGACCGGCAGCCATCGAGAAGCCTGCGAGCAACGCGGTGAAAACCGCGCCGAAGAAGCCGGCAGAACAGCAGGATAAGAAACAATTCCTTCAAGGATTCCAACTGACCGCTAGAGAGGCGGGTTCGGAGTCTCTCGTGGACTCGAAGGCGCCCGAGACGAATGCCAGCGGGTCACCTGCTGAAGCTCAGACGAAAGCCAACGCGGTGAAGAAGGAGGAGGAGAACGCGAAGATCGAGGCACCGACGGAAGGGCAGAATAAAAATTCTGTCGAGAACGCCGGTGGTGTTAACACAATTATGATTAGAATTAGCGGCAATGCGCGAGTGAACGCGAACAAACAGTGCAGTGACGTGGATGCGCGACCGGTCGGTTCCGCGAAAAGTTCGAGTGCGGCTACCGTAAACGCGGGAGCCGGTGGCAATCCGGCAAAGGTCGATGTGTACACTTTCTCCAACGACCCGCCGGTGGTCCCAGCGGGGGCGGTGAAGCGAAAGTGTCCGCCGGGTTTGCCGATCTTCGATATCAAACGGAAGAGGCAGCAACAGATGCAGACGACGCCTAAGAAACAGACTCCCATTGCTCCCGCGCCGACTTCTCTGCCGACTACAGTACCGAACACCCTTAAATCGCCGAGGAAGATCGCTGCCGAACACGCGATCCCTGCGAAGAGACCCGCTAACATGATGGGAGAGCCTGGTCCCAGTCGAGCGCCAGCTCAGAGTCCCAAGTCTCAAACTCAAACGAATCCGATGCTCTCGAGTGATACGAGAAATATCTTGGACGGCTGCGGTTTGAACATCCCTGCGAGTCTCAGTATAACTCTAACCGCGCCAAAGTCCCCCGGTAGCAGCGGAGGATTTGTCGAACCGAGCGATTCAAAGGACAATCGAAAGAACGCGCTGGGAAAGGTTAGTCCCAGCATCACTCTGAACGACCGATCCGTGGACCCTCGGGTGCTGAAAGCTCTGAAGGCGGGACAGATCAGAATGCCAGCACCACCGAAACCGAGGCAGACCAAGCAACCGGATCGAGAGATCAATCAGCAGAAGCAGACGTCCTCCGGGAAGAGGAAGAGGGAACAAGAATCAAGGGACATTCTGGATCTCAGCGGAGGGAAAAAGGTGGACATGCACCCACTGAGAATACCGCAGCCAGTCGCGAAGCTGAAAGCAAAGTCGTCGGTTAGGGACAACATGCCGAACGTATCCGACCAAGGACAAGTGGTAACTTTGATGGGAGGACACAGGTACTACCGAGCACCTCCAGGATCTCTAACTCCAGCGGCTCATCGAGTGAACGACTGTCCTATTCCAGCACCGACGCGCACCCCGGTCTACGCTCCAGGATTTTCGAGTCCCATGAGCGGGAGTCGATCGAACACGAACCTCTCGTCCGTTTTCCCCAGCCTGCAAAGTATCTACGCCCTCAGCCAAGCTCCTAATCTTCAACAATTTCAAATGGACGCGAGGCTGAGGCTGCCGCGACCATCCGAGGCGAATTCCTCAGCTATTAACACCGATAACCGAAGTGCGAACAGCAGCATGCCAAGCAAAAGCCACTTAGCCGCTCAGTGCGCGCCGGTGAAACCTGCTCGATCCTCCATCGCGCCTCTAGCCGTGCCCATTAGCAAACAGCAGCAATCCAATGAAAGATCCGTCGCTGTTGCTTGTCTGAATCGCGCTCTTGCCAACGAGATCAACAAGAACGCCGCGTTTCGAAGCAACGATTCAATGGATACCGCCGACAGTGGACACCAGCAGCAGTTGTCCGTCCAAACGAAGTATCCCTCGACCACGGAGGGTAACAATCGGTGCTCGCCTCGCAGTACCACGAACAATAGCGGGAGCAATGAGGAGAAGACGACTGTCGAGGTAACGCGCGAGTCGACCGCGGAATCGAACAATGATACCAAGAAAGAGGACAATGCCGCGAGGCAGACTCCTCATCGCGAGGCTGCCAGCCCCAGGGTCTCCTCGACGGCTTCTCCGTCGCCTCCACCCGGCGACTCTAACGCCAGCGACAACAACGAGAACACCGCTGCTCGTAACGATAACGTGGCAACCGGATCGAATGGTATCGACAACGATCTACCCGCCCCGAGTCCGAAAAAGAACACCACCCCCGCAGCAGAGGTGTCCAGCAGTAAATCCCCGGCCAGCCCTGACTCTAGCTCGGTGACCATCGAGAGCAGCCCTTCCAGCAAAGGTTGCGCCACGGTGGAGCAAGGGCTCCCGTCCCCGTCGGAAGGGTCCAAGTCTTCCTCCGCGAAACCAGACAACCCTGTCGTGGACGCGACCATCGACACCGAGAAGAAACCCGCGTTCAAACAGTTGGACACGAAGCAACTGACGTCGGAGATGTTCCAGAAGAGACTGCTGGCCGCGTTTCCTTCGAACGAGTGGGCGAACAACCCTATAGCTGCCGAGCATCTCGGCAACTTCCTCAAGAGCTTGAAGGCTTCGATCAAGTCCGAGGCCAAACTCGAGGGGATTGCGGCGGAGAAGATCGAGGCTCAACTGGCGTGTAACGACACTGTCACCGTTCGCTTGACCAACGAAGCTTCGTCGAAGACCAGGCCCGACGTGGCCGAACGGTCTTAACCACGAGGAACGCTCTGTGAACGAGCGAAGTGATTGTTCGTCAAGGAAGATAGCTACCGCACTGCCAGATACATAGAACGCGCGAAGTGAATTGGTCCTTTGCGGAGAGGAAGACGCGAACGGGGATGTTTTGTGAAGTGGATAAGATGCTCGTTCAGTACTAGTCGTGAATCGCATTGCTGCACCCCGAGCTTTGCGGGCCAATTTCCTGTGATCCTACTTCTCACGTCGCGCGGAAACAATTTCATCATTGTGTAAATGATTTCATCATTGTGCGAACACGAACACCTGTTGAACACCTGAGTGAACGTTCGCGAGTACAAGGTCTTGACTGCAGTCTCAGTTGATAGAGAAAGGGTCAATCGCGAATCGGACTACAGAATCGACGGTTTCTCTCGAGCTATGCCGATGTTGTCGAATGTCTTTTAGCGTGGATGAACGAATCGATTTGTATGATCTATTTTGAACGCCTGGAAACCTTAAACGCGGAGCGTTCTGCGAAACAGAAACGAAGGAAACCTGGAACCAGTTGTTCACGGAACGCTTCGTACGAAACACGGTGTACCGCGTCGTACAATACAGGGAAAAGATACAGCTCGGACGCTGGAGATTTTATTTTTTCAAATTTTTTAAGGACACACACACACACTCACAGAGACGTACACACAAACATACACGAACGCACGTACCCCTCCCCCGTGGAATTCGAATCTGCGTGCAGTTGCTTCGTCGAGTTCGCTACATATCCGCGAAAACGATATCGACTCGCGATTCCGTGTTGTTCCACATGGGAATCGTTCCTATCCCGGTCCAATGGAACTATGCGAAAGCGGAGTGTTCGACCAAGTGTACCTCGCATTGAATTTACAGTCTGCAGAAAGCTCGCGGGTCGTTCGAGGTAGCCATCCACTCCAATCGATTGCCTTCAAGACGGCCCTGAACGACCTGCGAATCGTGATTCGTTTGATCTTTTCGCTCAGAAATCATTGATCGCTGTGTCGCAGATCTTTAGAAAGGTTTACATTTTTCTCTGATCAATTTACAAAAACGGGAATCGAACAGGAAATCCGTTGTCCCTGTACGAAGCTGTGTAAACCCTTTCGCTACTCCTATGTTGGCTAAATCATGTCTGTGAAGATATTTTTGACGATATTATCTGAAAGGAAATTAGTTAAGCTTTTATTAGGGTCAATAGCCAGCTGAGCGGGCTCATTGTAGAGTGTAGAGCCTCAAAGCTCATTGCAACGACATCTATGCGAAAGGGTCAACCCGATGATAAAGTGAAATTCGCGTTGTTTTGATTTACCAACCACAACCGATCGCTAGGAACACATTCGGAATGAAAATTGTGCTGCATTTGATGCAAAATGCTGCTCTTCGAAAAAATCTTTCTTATTCCTCTAACTAATGCATTGTATGCGTAAAAAGGGACGCAGGGACCGAAAATCGATGGAGAAAGAATATCCGGAGAAGCTAGGATACAATTAATTGTGTAACGTATGGATCTATGCTATTGTTAGTTTTTCCTTTTTTTATTTACCTTTTTTGCGTTACGTTTCACTATGAGTTACTACTATGTGTACGTTGTACGATGATTGTTATGTTATGCAAGTGTATTATATTATATGTATTATTTCCTGGTCTGTATATATTTATAATTATACTTAGTCATTCGTTCTTTGCGAGAATGCGCGCAAAATCCTATTACTCTGTAAGCCCGACAACCGTTTCTATTCAAATCGAATTTCGGAACTCGTGGGAACGATCACGATCAAAAAGTTTTATAAACACGAACCGCGTCGTTGCGATACACGACGGACATTCATTTTGAATAATAGAGAGAACGGACATGTAACAACTGAAGGAATATATTATTATATACCTAAAAGTAAAACTGTGGTCGCTTTACTCTGTCCCCTTGGCGTCTTGCTATATGAAGTCTTGTTAAATTTTGAAATTCGAATACTCACTCTCTGTGAAAAGGACCGTTACTTGCGCACTGCCTGCGTTCCGCAAACTATTAAATGGCGATCCCTTGAAAGTACTGATGCCACCTTAACAAAAACACAACTTGAAATATGAAATTATTAAGTGCATTATATTAGCAGATATATAAGAAAGAAATATTATATATTTTCTTCTAAATATATCAATCGTATCATTAATATTATATAAATATTTACAGTATAAGAATCAGTAGTACCAACCGACGTATGCAAGTTGACTGCAGCGCCCTCACATGAAGCGTCGAATGCACGCGAACAATCGTTCTATGTTCTATATTATAGTACAAGTTTACGGTTGTACTTTGTAGGTATGGTACTCGGAAAGATGAAAGGTTAACTTGGTTAACTTGCTGTGCAAATAGTGTTTAAACGACTAACAGTTTTGCTTGTCTTTGTATCGTGAAAGAAGAAATGAGTAACATGAAAGAAAATTCTGTCGTTCCTGCGAAAAACGTGACGATAGGAAACGCGAAACCGTATGGAAAGATCGTGTTAACGTTACAAAACTGTCTTCTACCTGAAGAGAAGCTTAACTCGACGCCGTCACATTTAGATGGACTGGATGCAGAGACCGAAACCGATCTGCGAATACTAGGATGCGAGCTAATACAGATAGCCGGTATTCTACTGAAACTACCGCAGGTAAACGATCTAATCTGAAAGTAAACAAAATGTTTGTAAACGGTATAACCTCTCTAACCTATAAACCATACTATAAACGTTTCTCCTTCGATCACATCGAACAGGTTGCGATGGCCACTGGACAAGTAATATTTCAACGATTTTATTACAGTAAATCGTTAGTTAGACATAATATGGAAACGACTGCAATGGGTTGTATTTGTTTAGCTAGTAAAATTGAAGAGGCACCCAGACGCATCAGGGACGTCATTAACGTTTTCAATCACATAAAACAGGTATCCAGCCAAAAGTAAGTGTGACTCTGTACTATCTCTACTGCCATTAAATCTCTTGTGATTATATGCATGTCTCTTTCAAAATCTGTTTCAGACCGATACAGCCAGTGATACTAGACCAGAATTATGTGGCGTTAAAGAATCAAGTGATCAAGTCGGAGAGAAGAGTACTGAAAGAGCTAGGATTCTGTGTTCACGTGAAGCATCCTCACAAAATCATTGTTATGTACTTGCAAGTACTGGGTTACGAGAAGAACAAGGCTCTGATGCAGCAATGTTGGAATTACATGAACGATTCGTTAAGGTCTGATGTATTTTTAAGACATCAGCCGGAAACGGTAGCCTGTGCGTGCGTCTATTTAGGGGCCAGACAATTGCAGCTTCCATTGCCGACCTCGCCCGCTTGGTTCTCCCTTTTCAAAGTTAACGAATCCGCCATTAGGGACGTTTGCCGTCGTATATTACGCCTTTATTACCGACCCCGCGTAAAACCGGAACAGCTAGAGAAACGCGTTGAAGAGCTTCGACGACAGTACGAAGAAGCTAGAACCAAAGCTAGGGGAGGGGACGTTGATAGTCACACGCCAAGTCCGCCGCTGCCAAAACACCACAACGCCTGGGGTGGTTTTATCAGTCGTAGCGGTACACACGCGGCTCCCGAAAGAACAAAGTCTCCTAGGTACGGTGCAATCTGAACGCTTTGTCTACCGAGAATTACTTAACACAGCGGTTTCCAACCTTTTATTTTTTTAATAGATACAATAATGTAGACACGTTTTAAAAACTATTAAGTTTTATTTATTTGTAGATATAATGGTATAAAAATTAATTTTTTATTAAAAAATTTTGAAGCCTCCCAGGCTGGAAACCACTGATTTAACGCATGCTGACTTAACATCTGAAACTTGAAACTCGCTTGTTTTTATCTAGGCGTTCCAAGTCTCCGAGTACTTCGCCTTCAAGAGGTGAAGGAACAAAGCATTCCAAGAGAAAGAAACATAGCCGAAGCAGATCCCGTAGCCATAGTCACGGACGTTCCCGGAAACCGAAGAAAGCGCAGCGAAGACGATCGGGAAGCCATAAATCTTCACGTAGCCGATATAGATCTCGTAGTCGATCTCGAGATAGAGATACCGAAAAATCAAGTAAACATCGTAGCAAACACAGACGACATTGAATCCGTTCGGTTGTATGAACAAAATTATTTCATATTACAACAAAGACACTGCGGACGCGTTAGGCAGTAGCATCCACTTTGTAATATAATACGAGGCCTTTTTTTACCTCCGTTTCATTGACAGAGAACTTAAAAATAGGACGATTAATTTCTGTTGTGTGGTACATATCTTGAGTTTATTTAATAACGCTAACTATAGGGGTTGAAACGAATCATTTGTAAGAGTGTCCACTCTAAGTACCTTGTAAAGAAAGAAAGAAAGAAAAAAAGAAAAGTAAGAACGGTATCATTCTCAGAGAAATATTACGAATAACAATACTTAAAAGGGCGTGTATTTAATACAAATGCAATTTAAAAAAAAATAAAGTTTTATATTCATGTAGCGCCGTATATCATTTTATAGAATCCAGCTGGCGGTGCTCTCTTCTTCTCGACAGAGAGTATAGCAGAAAAATCTAACGATGATAATTGCGGAAGGATATGAACGATATATCCCCTGTAATACTGAAGATTTTCTATGGGATTTCCGTGCAGCGTTAATGACCGAAGGTTATGCAAATTTTTCATTTTTACAACGTCGTTGATATTCGATATATTGTTCCCGTGTAAGTACACGATCTTTAGATTCGGAAATTTTGTAATGTCATCGCCGATGTTCTTTATTTCATTAAAAGAAAGATCGATCCAGCTGAGGTACGCAGGATCATCGAGAAGTTTCTGCGCGAGACTCTCAAATCCGTCCATTGATGTTAATGCATTATGGCTTAACCAGAATGAACACGTTACGAATCGGTCCCTAGGAGTTCGCATCGGGATTTTACCTGTTCGCACTGATTGCGGACGTTTGTCTGCCAATTCTCTTGGAATAAAACGATTTTTGTTAAACCTTTTCGTTCTCGAAACCACAAATGTTACTTGAATTAATGGCATACCTCTCATGGTTGTTGCTTTTTTAAATGACAAATCTAATGGCGCAGCTATCATCATTTCTTGCCGTTCGTTCCGTTTATAACGAGAAAACTCGTCTTCGTATGGATTCGAAACATCCATGATAAATTAGAAATACAATTGCTACCGTCAATCTAATAATTTAGAAATAGTTTGTCAAATAGTGCTGGTGCACTGCCTCATCTATGTTCACTCCGATTTAAGGTCGCCGTAATTTTTCCGAATTGATATAGACAATCGATAATTGAAGCCAACGATTAAACGAATGCCTCGAAATGTTCGTTCACGGTAACTTAGAATCAAACTAATTATTTAACAATACGGACTGATAAATTTGCCGCGGTTATTCCTATTGTAATTCAAATGATAGAAATTCTACCGTACGCTTTTCCGAACGCTTAAATTCTAGTATTCAAAAGTTCTGATAGAGCGCGTTCTTTTCGAATTTCGCGCGTTTCTTAGGTGTTGCGTTATTGCTCTATCTACATACATATGTAGCGGGAAGGAGGTAGTCGTGCAGTAACGTATCTATATTGTGGAGAAAGTAGTGGGCTCTTCAATGATTGGCGGGAAAGTATCGGAAGAGTCTAGGACGAGAAAACGAGACAATCGTACTACGAATTTTTGGTAATTTATTATTAATATTTAATGAACATAACACATGTTATACATTCATTTTTCAAACACATATCATAACACATTTTGCGAAATTATGCGTGGTGACCAAAGTACCCCATTTTATTCGTACTTTTACTTTACTGACGCTAAATTCGCCGCGCATGCGTATCTCTGCCTACGTCACGTGAACTGCAAGCGGCCGTTTGTCCCCTGCATTTGGCAGATCCGAAATAGACGTGTACAACGTACAACAACAGAGTATTTCAAACGGGAAAAGAAAATGCCGCGAACGAAACATGCTCGAAAACCGAAAGAAAACCTGCAAGCCACGGACGAGACAGATTTGTTGGTGAAAGATTTCGAGCGTCAGGCTCATATTCGACTTTTAAAAATGGAAGCGGAGGCGAAAATGGCGATTAAAGGTCTCGTAAACTTCATTAACCTTACTACATCTCGGCTTCCGTTAAAAGTACGACAGATGACCCTCGGCGAATTACTGAACACCGAGATCCACGAAGAGAAGGAGAATTGCGAGGAAGTTTCGTCGTCTATTGACGAACATTTGTTGAAACCACTTTCAGTAATAAGAGGAAAGAAAACCACAAAGAGAATTACCGCTGCATCCGATGATGGGTACGTGACCGAAGGAATTGCAACGTCCCGCGCCTCGAGAACTCAAAAACCTGAGCCCCGAAAGAATACGAGAAAGACACGCAGCAGTTCGAGATCCAAGCAAATAAAGCTTAGCGAAATTAATCAAGAGACTGCTAAGAAAACTAGGAAATTACTTGGTAAGGAACCTACAAAAGCTGATCAATTTAAAACTCCTGCACTGAGGCCACACAATAACGAGTATAGTCTTGTGACTCCAAAAATCAAACCGAATACACCGTTGAATGTTTTGAGAAGACCAAGGCAAGGGGAGATGGTTCTTAGTATGCAAGGTAGTCCCTTGTTGGTTTCCGCAATTGTTCAGGAAAATATTGCCAATATTAATGTACCTCTGAGCAATGGCAGTGTAATGTCTCTGCTACCCAGAGATGGTCTGCGCATGTCTCACATCCCAGCTCTAGATGTAGAAACCATGCGACAATTAGAAACCCTGAAAAGTCACATCGAGAAAGTTATTTTAACAAAATGATACATTTCTTTAACATGTATTCTACTTATGACTTTTATGAGTAACAATAGGATAATCGATCCACATGGAATTGTATTTCGAATGGTTTGTTGAACTGATAGATTAAGTAAAACTATAAGTGTATAAGTATAACTATCACTATATTTGGACATTGTTAGCTGCTTTTTTATATGACAATAACAAATGTGTAGTATACTAAGTTAGCATAAGACTAATCGATAAGATATTTGTGTAAAGAAATGTTTCCAGAATAATTATAATAAAAATTGAATGTAAGCAAAGCCTATAATATATTGATACATATGATACATTAAATTATAATTAACAATATACCAAGTACAAATTTTAGTATTAGTAATTAGCCTTTTCTTTAATTAATAATCTTAAAAAATAGTACAAAAAGAAAAGAGTCGATTTTTTTTAATATCGTAAAGTTATCGCATCGACGGGCGGTAAAGATTAAGGGCGCGTAGGTCAGCGTAGGTTGCACATTTATATTTGAATGCACATGCGCGTAGAAGTAAATCTGTCAAATGAGCCGAGTGTATTTGCTTTCTTCTACTTTATGATATTAATAGTGTTTCGATAATAATAACATGTAGAATTATGCACGAAGTATCGTAGCATCGTTTCCCAATGAATAGTGATCGACGCGATTCTTTCATTGTTCCCTTGTGTTTGATGAATCTCATTATTAACCGCTGCATATACAACAAACATGCGAATGCGTGAGAAATGATTAAAATGTCAGAGTACTTGTTACCGAGTTCATCAACACAGGTGTAACAAGTTTGTTCAGTTAGATTTTGCATCGCTAGAAACAAACGTTAAGTGGCACGTATCTTCTTTCCCTTTTATTAACTCTACACCTCGCTGATATCGAAAGGTTCTGAGAAGACAACGAATTCATCCTTTCGAAGAACTGTATTGAAATAATTATTATATCGGTATCGATAATTGTACATAACAGAATGTAAGATAACCTCCAACGAATTATGCAACGGATATTTCGAAATATGGTTTAAGCACAGGTGAGAGAGACAATTTCAAATAATATTGTCCACGCACAGGTGATTTGCTTCGAAGCACGATAAAAGGTATGTTCGTGAGCCTGTTTAAGTAGAAGCAGCAACATGGTGCGTGTAATCACAGTACATAATTTCCTGGGACAACACATTGCTCAGATCGAGGAGTCGACTGCCAGCTGCATAGCCAATGCATCTGGACGTGAAATGCTTCTCCTAGCACTTTCGACGCATTGCGTCGAAGTATGGGAATTGACGATGTCCGATGTGAAACTTCATACTGTGTTTCCAACAGTCGATATGATCAGTCAAATGGTACATTGTACCAAAGGTGACTATGTGGTCACGCTAGAATCAAAATATGCTAGGGACGGAACTATTAATAGCGAGACAGGAAAACCAACTAATAATTTTGTTAGAATCTATGTCAACTGGGCTATAGTGAAAGACCAAAGTCAACCCATGCGTGCTAGAATCGCAGGACGCGTTACTCCGAGCTTAAATCGGCCTCTGAATAGCTTAGAAATGATAGAGCTACCGTTAAGCGTGCAGCCCACGTTAATTGCCTGTTGCCAAAGCACTGGCAATCTTTTGGTAGCAGCAGGAAACAGTGCTATCCTCCACGAGTTCAAAGTTGAGACGCAACAAGTCTCTAAAATGAAATTCATTGATTTCGAGGCAAGACCATGGTCTTTAGGATTCTCCTTCTGTCCTACATACATGGAGATCATCGAAGATTTTATTGCTGTCATGGATAAATCAAACTTATGTGTTTTTAGACTTACTAATTCAATGTACGAAGATATCGATCAATTAAGCTCTCTAACTTCTACAAATTCTTCATCCATCGACAAGACATCAATATCCACAGACTCCTCCCTCGTGGAGTACAGCAACAGCATGGGAAACCAAGACGAGAACACGATACTGCAGACAACAAATACAAAACACAGAAACTCCACGCAGGATCTTCATTATGCTGGATCAGAAACCAATGATACAAAATCTAAAAAAAAACGTAAGAATTCTAAAACAAGCATATGGTATAAACTAGAAACAGGAGATTTCAACACGCTAAAATGCAACAATAACAAAGCTATTATAGATTTGGATCGTTTGGCGCACAACGAGAAAGACGAACTGCAAAGACTAATTGCACAGGACGTGATCGATGGGAGTTCGCAATCATTCACTATCAATTTCCCATCTATTAGTTTAGAAAGAGCAGGTCCAGGACATACTCTAAGCCCGTTTATATTGAATCCATCGGACGTGAGGGTCATAATTAAAACGAATTCTCCAGATTTAGGGTGGTCGGAGAATTACACGATAAAGAATTTATTGTCCCTGAAAATTGTAGCAGTTAATAATAATTCGAAATTCGACGGAAGCTCTGAACTGTTCAGCTGCTTGTTGCTGAAGCCACTTTACATGAGAAAGGAATGCAACAGTGCCTGTTTGAAGAAGTCGATCCTCAGGTCAGAGAAGTACAGGTACTTGCAGGGTGTAAGCTGTTTCCTCTGCACGCTGCAAGAAGGATATCTTTACCACTTCTCTGCAACTAGTTCGAATCCCACGGATGCAACTTGCTTAACAACTTATCCATTCACTGCCCCTGTTAATCGCGTCGCTTTGGAGCACACGGCTCTTCATGCCCTAACCGAGGCTGGTCTGGAATCCTATACTTTACGTTTGTCTCATCACATCGCTAGAACGTCGAACAACCTGGAAAATTACAAAGTTACATGTCCTGGCGTTGCAGAACCCGTTTGTCTAATCGGCTTACGACCATTTTTAGGAATACAGCAATTATTACACAGTAAAAGCTACTTAATTCTCTTGGCAAAGGCGGATAACTCATGGACACTGTACTCCTTGATCCTACCAAAGCTGGAAAACTTGTATTACGACCTTCTAAATGCCGCAAGAAGTCACAAAGCTACCAGTCCTGGAACGTACAGGCATTTGCTTGGGGAAGCTCATACTCTGATACGTTTAGCTAAGGACACTGTATGCAATTCTGTGGAGAACGAGGAGGTCGACGATGCAACGAACAAGAATGGGATGAAAGTGAAGAATTTGTACAACCAATCCTGCGCATTGCTCGCCGATTATTATATTAGATCAGAGTACGAATCGGACTGGGATCTTTGTATACCATACTACAAAATGTCTGGGTTGAAGCCTGCGGAAGTTTTGTCCAGAAAATCGAGCAAGGATGCTCCAGGTCTTGTTACTTTCTTAACAGAGATTTTACTGACTCTGAAGAGTGGCTCGGAAGCCGATGCGTTATTCCAGGGGTTCAATATCGTGGAGATAATCTGCAAACTTAAGAAAGGCGACTTGCTCAAATTAATCTTTGGCAGCCCTGTCCTTCGCGAGTACACTACAGAGAAGCTGATACATCTTTTACTGTTGTACGAGACCGACGAGTTAGTTAAATTAGCTTTAGCAGTTTTGTACATTCAAGTGGAGAAGCAAGAGCAAGCGGGAAAGGCGCTCGAACCTGTCTCCTCGCACTGCATCAAAAGAGTGATCATCGAGCATTGGGATTTATTATTCGATATGACTGCCATGAGAAAGAGAAGCCCTATGATCCCGACGTTCTCCGATTTCGCTGGCATGTTGATGCGCCAGAAGAATTTAACGTTCGTCGAGATTCTGATACAGATCATCGAGGACGACGGAATCTTATCTCTGCACCAAATTATACAAGTGTTTTTGGAGTATCTGCCCTCGAGGGTGGGTCGGGACGGTCATTATGCGGCGTTGGCGTTGCAGCTTTTCCTCGAGAAGTATCTGCACAATTACTTTAGTACAAAGCTCATCACGGACTCATCTGCTATAAACAAGAATCAAATATGCACGGACTTTGCCCTGGTCGAAGCGTTCAAGCTGTTGGTACGCTCGTACCTCGGCAAACTATCTCAGACCAAGGTGTACAAACTAGAGAGTAAAGAGAGCATAGACGAGAACTATAATAACTTCATATTTTCGAAGTTTAGACCCGATTACCTAGATCGTATGCCACCATACGCGAAAGATTATCAAAAGATGTTGAACGCGAACAACTTGAAGGATTTAGCGAACATCGATAAGACTGAGAATGAGAAGGATATACCTGCGGAGTTATTCAAACTGCAATGGCTGCTGTCCTGCGACTTTGTACCTAACGAATGCTTTCGCGAGGTGAAACAGTTCCTCGAGACGCAGGAAGTTGAGGGCAGCTTGTCTTTGAAAACACTGTGCATTCAGGACACGGAGGAAGTGACCGCCCTGTTGATGGAGAATTGTCCCCAGGCGGTTGTACAGTATGCGAAGGTATAATTCCACTGTTTCTAATGTTGCCAGTCGATCTTATAAAAACATTTCACAGAATTCTGTAATTTCAGGACGTTTATACTAACGAGACCGAGTGGAAGTATCTGATCGATTTAACGCAAAAGAAAATTGCTGCGTCCAACATGCGAGAGGAATTGCATTGCTTATACACGCAAATCATGAAAGGTAAATTGATTGGAGAAGTTGAGCGTGTTCATTACGTACAATGTAATCGTTACGTTTCAGAAATTCTAAATTACCTGCCGCACACACTGTCGTTGGATGGTCTGCAACGTATCGTCCCAAAGGACGACATCATCGCATTTCAAAAGTGCACCGAAATGTGCACTCAAGTCACGCACGCGGAACAAGTCAAGTCTTTGATGATGGAGACCGGACAACAGCTCTTGTCGACGCTAAAATTATGAGCAACAGTCTTAACTACATAATTGCGTCGTCTTGTGGCGATAGTATAGGTCCAATTCATTTTATCTACAGAAAAATATATATTGCCGATGCAACGACGGGAGTTGCGTTGCACGCAAATATAGGACAGATACGTTCGGAACAGAGTATACTTAGTCAAATTTATTATGAACAATAATTCATAATTCCTCATGTGATACGACATTTGCGAATTCCTATTTCATTCGCAATTCATCGCTTACCAGAAGTTACTTGACATTCGACATGGTTGTTGTATTGCCTGTTCTTTGAATTTGATTCACTGTTCATTCCTCTATTTCGCATACGATTTTTCAAATATTCTCGCTTTGCTCGATGTCTTTTTCTATATATGTTGGTGATAAATTTGCAAACAATTGTTGTCTAATGCACAATTTTCTCAACTATCATTGCGGTCTAGTCATTTTTACAATATTTAAAGAGTGCACATGTTTTTGATCGAATTTATTAATGTGTTCCCGTTTCTTTAGAATGTTTCTAGCCACGCACAAAATTTCTATGGACAAAGTTTTATAAAAAAAATGTCAAAAAATTGAAGACAAATACTATAGATGAAATTAATTCATATTATAATCGATTGTTGAGATGTTCTATATAGATATATTGTATTGTGTCTAGACGAATGTTATCTTTCCCTTAGCTGATGTCAAAACAGAACTATTTATTGAAAGTTTATGCAAAATTGGATGAATAGAGCTCGGGAGTTCAGTGCTACATGTTTGATCCACAGATTGTTTTATATTATATAATTTCGATTATCTATTACAAATCGTTTATATTTTAATTACTGAGGGTAAGATGACGCGCGTTTAGGAAAACTAATAATGCTAAGAATGGTTACTTTTTACTAAATTCGTTGATCGTATAATGTAGTATTTTCATCAATCTCTGAACGTTACGAAATATGTAACTTTAATGTGCCTTTAGGACTAATTTCTCTTTGTTACAAATATAATATAATTCTGTTAGAAGTGATCTACGATATTTATAAATTAACGATAGAAATTATATATCTGTAACTCATATCATAATGCTTCTTCACTGTATAATTACACTTTTATAACGATATTAATTTATCTGAAATGAGAACGGCGATTTTTCTAATTCGCGTATATCTTTAGGGTCCTAAAGTTAATTATTTTACTCAGGGATTAATTCGATTTTATTGATTCCATAACAATTTTATGTACATATAATTTATATAACCCATTTTCAATTTATATAAAATGAAATGATAGGAGCTGTATACCTGTTAGAAATATTGAATCAAAACAACTTCTAAAAAATATAAAGTATCATAATCGGGTATATAATATTGTTAAATTACCCACTCTCGTAGCAATGAAATATCTAAAAATCATGATTCTAATCGATGTTTATATACACAATTCTGAACTATTGGAAAATAGTTTTCAAGCATTTTTTAATTCTGTTACCATAAAAACTAAAAACTGTTTATACTTTTTCAACAAGTAGCTTCAACAAGTTTTGCATACCTTCATACAATTTCAAACTCCTTATTCAACCTCGCTAGATCTCTACAAATAGATAAAAGAATTTTATTACACCCAACTAACTATTAAATGTTCTTATAAAATTCGCGGCAACTGTTTGAATCGTACCTGCTTTCTATGGCATCGTTCAGATGGTATTTGTGCATCAATGAGATCACAAGTCTTAACGTTGACCAAATAGTATTCGACATCGCTTTCGGTGACAAGTTTTCACCGCGCGCTCCACGACCAGCAGCTTGTTGATTTAAAGCAGTTAAAAGATGTTCACCAGCTTCTCTGCAAGATAACAAAGAAAAGTGTTGTACTTATCTGAAAATAAAATAGTCGGAAACGTGAAAGACTGATGTTATTTACTTGTATGCGCTAAGGTTTATGCAACAAATCCCCAGATTATAACGTGCTCTAATAAATCCTGGGGATAATTTCAAGGCACGATGGTACGCGTTTATAGCTTCCTCTGATTTCTGACCGTTGGCCAAAGTTGCACCCAATCTATTCCACAATCTAGAATCCTTTAAAAAAAAAATACGATATTGTTAATAAAACGAGCTCAAATAATTTCAATGGAACGTAACAGATTTAATTGTATGTACATTAGGGCGAACTTGCAACGCTGCCTGAATGCAATCGCAAGCTTTATCATACTCGTTGGACAAGTTAAAAAGTACTCCTAATCCGCATTGAACGTCAGCATCTATTTCGTCCCGTGGATTCATTCGTGCAGCTTGAATGTAAAGACTTTTCACTTCTTCGTGTACATCACTGCAAAAAGAAAGTACAACTTTGGTTTAGTAATAATTTCATGCATCGCGTATAGTTACAAATAATCCTCTTACTCGAACAAAATGGACGTGACACCGGGTTTCAGCTTTTCATCAATGCTAATTTTTTTCGGCGAAAGGTGCTTGTATTTCTCATTTTTTAACAGCCATTCTTTAAGAGTTAAACATGCTTGGTTTTGATAAGATTCGTTTGTGTACGAGACTGCAAGAGCCATTAAGGCTGTGCCATTCATAGGATCGAGAGTCAGGCAGCGTTTTAAAGCTGCGATCGCTAATGGATCTTGTTCGTTTTCAGCTTGAGTTTTACCAAGCAGCAACCAAGCTTCCGGATCGGTATCGTTTTGTTTCGCCGCTGCTTCGAAGCAAAGTATAGCACTCGGTAAATCTCCAGCTTCTAATCTCTTCTTCCCTTCTTCTAATGGATTAGGTACATCCGTCATAGGATTTTCTTTGTGAAATTCGTATTCTTTAAATGGATCGTAGTATGTGTCGTATTCTGATAACCATGAATGTTTGCTGGATACTTTTTCACTAGACATTATCTTGTCCCATTCGTTTTGGAATCTCAAATATGAAGAATCTGCATTGTCCGCTTCTAAAACGCAAATCATTAGCTAGAACCTCCTTAAAACAGCATCAACAATTTAAAACAGAACAATAAATAAACCTGGCGATGGATTGTCTTTCTGAAACTCGTCTATCCAGTTACCAGCAATTGCCAACTCTTCTTCACCCTCTTGTTTCATGAATTTCATGAATTTTGAATATGATAAATCGTTCTCTGTCTTCTCGGTTGTGTTTTCTTTGTTAATATCAGTTTGTATCGCATCTATGCTGTGCTCTATGTATTCCTCAGCCCATTTCGGTCCTAGGCCTAATTCGTGTGTTTGCGGCGATGCAATGATTGGAGCCACAACATGTTCTACATCGGGTTGCCAAATATCATCTGTATGATTTTCCTACATTACAGGAGAAACAGACATTTATTTTTTAAGATTCTACAACGTCGCTAACGTACACTGGAATAAACATGTAACAAGAATGATTACTCTAAAATGACGTCCTGATTCGAGATATTGATTTGCCCAAGCTGTGTCTAAACCAGTTAATTCTTGAGCTACTCCTGGAGCTGCTATAGGTGGATGAATGTTGTGATCAATGTCTCGCATTTCTTGTAATAAATTATCCATTCTAAATGTCTGAGGACACGAAGCATTTTCTTCTAAAAATTGTTTAACTAACTGATCTGAATCTATAGGCTGAAATGGCTCCACATGTCCGAATGGGTGGTGTATTCCTTCTTCCTTGAATCCATGATCGCGTACAAAGTGTGATGTTAGGTGGATCAAAGAGCTAGGTCCACCACAGTCACCCTCGACCAATTCGCGAAGTGCCATTTTTTACTTGCTATTACTATACACCTAATCAAAAGAAAAAATATTCCATTAGTAGCTGCTCAGAGAATGTCATTGATAGCAGCAATGTTTGATACATGCACATGTAACTGCAGTCATGAAACATTTTATGTTTTCTGGCTTGAAATTATCATATTTCGATAAAACACAATAAAAACGCACGACCTAATCATACAGTCGCGTTAAGCAATTTTACTGTACGCGTTTATTTTTTTTTTTCAATGCTGATTAAATGCCAAAGTGGAGCATAGCAGAAACAAAATAAGACGTCCGCTAGGAAAATCGTACACACGAGAGTGAATGAAAGTTTACGATGGGAGATTTCACGCGCGCGTCAAAGAACAAAGTGCACAAACCTTTTGTCCTGAGGAATATTATTTAATATTCGTACGGTGCCGTTGATGTTGCACTAAAACCGCGTTTTTTTGCGAAACACACACCGTTCGACGAGATTATTCATTTCCCTGGCATCGCGCAACGTCGGGAATATCTACTAAATAAATTATGCTGTATAATGGTGGGGTGAATGGAATTATCATAGCAAATGTACGTGTTAACGTTTGATACTAACAAGATGCATATCATAAAGACATTGTGCATGAACAGTTGGCGCATGAACGTCAAATCAACGAGTTGTTGAACGACGCACTGTCGAACATCTTTTTCTGAAATAGCTACATGTACATTGGTCGCGTTAATTAGTGCACGTGATTATGTACAACTTTTTCACGATGAGAACGTTGAATATTTTGTATCGGTAATTATCAAAAGCCTTTCATCTGTCGAATAGTTATATAACTAATTAAAAATCCTATGACTATTGTATATATTCCCCCGGCTATTTAACAAAAATTTCAATATCGACGACATCGATTATTATTAAACGACGTATATTTTATATGGAAAGATAAATCTTTATTTTATCGGTACGCAGGATGATATCGGAAATTATTCAAGAATTTCCGAAACATTTCTTGAATGATCGAAATTGGACAAAGTTATTGTAAAATATTCCACGTGCAATCCTATCGGAACGCCATCGTGCGACGGATGCGAGAGTCAACTCGGAAAACAAAGTAGTTTTGATTCACTAGGTTCTTCAACCTCATTGTTATGTAAAAACGTGGTCATCTTTGCCGATTCCGTTCGTCTTGTTTCGTCCGTAAGATTGTAATTATACGGACGGACAGTTTAAGATGACCGATTTTGCGAAAGCACAGCTTTTAAAATACGGCTGGACCGAAGGTGCGGTTTCGAGCAGGTTATGACATTTTCGTAGAAATTACTTTTCACTTTAACAATCGTTTGTACACCGTGTTTATACAGGTAAAGGTTTAGGAAAAAATGAAAGCGGTATCACGGATGCGTTAAAGCCGAAACTGAAATTCGATTCAGCTGGGATAGGACACAAAGAAGACTGGAACGAGTGGTGGGCAACTAGTTTCAACAATGCGGCGAACAACATTATGGTTGAACCGCAATCGCAAGGTGTCAGCATATCCGTGTCAAAGGAAAGTAAAAACGACTTACCTAAGCACTTGTCTCGAAATCAATTCAGTTATGGAAATTTCCTTAAAACTTCCACCCTTCTTAACGGGACCTTGATGCAAGGACATAATTCAAATCTTCCAAAAATAGAAAAAGACGAACAGGATGTTAAGCCTGTTTTTTTAACAGATGAAGAATTGTTTAAAGTTTGCGGCGGTAGAACTGCACACAAGGGAGCTAGGCATGGTTTAAAGTTAAATGGTAAATTAAAAAGGATCGAGGAACAAGAGAGAAATTTCTTACAAATACATAACATTAAGTCTGAGAGCGATCCAGACACAGATGAGGAGAATCTACCTATTAATCTTTCTCTTGAAAACAAAGGCGTTTCAAAACAATCCAGGTCTTCGAAGAAAAGGAAGAGACGAATAAACGATTTATCGCATCAATTAAATAATATATGCAATATAAACGATGCTGTGGAGAAGTCTAAGCCAAAAAAGAAAAAGAGAAAGAGAGGAAAAGATTGTCCAGGAAACCATAAATCCGATGGCACTGGAAAAGAGGAAGGAGATAAAGAAATTGGTGATATGCCATTTCCTGTAGAGGAGAACTTAGATAATTGGGTGACCAAGACAAAAAATAGGAAACAAATAGAGGATTATTATGAGTCTTCGCACCCAAAAAAGAAGAAACATAAAAGGAGAAAAGATAAAGAATATCAGAATGGTAATTTGGATCTAGAGGAAGATGAAACTGTACAGCAACAAAGTCGAGAGCACTGTATTCAAAGATTGAATGCTACATGTCACAGAAAACTTTTTTCTAGCGACTCGCCTTTAAATTCTAATAACGATGTAGAGTCATTTCCTTGTCCAGACTCCCCGGATACATACACAGGAAATGAGTGTAACAGATTAAATTATAAAATATCAAAAAAGAAAAAAGCGAAATATCTTATGAAACAGAAGAAGATGGTGCAAAATATAATAGAAGATTTTGAAACTGTTCATGTTAATGCAGAAGATGCTTCAGAAAGAATCGATACCAAAAGAAAATTAAATAGTATAATAGAAAAAATGGTAGATATTAATATTGCAATAGATAAAACAGAGGCGATGAAGGAAAATAGTAAAAAGACGGAGAAGGATAACAAAAGAAGGGATAAAAGTTCTATACATTGTAAAACATTAGGAAAAAGGGGAAACACTGTAGAAAGAAGGAAAAAAGAAAAATGTGGCAAAAAAAAGAGAAAGAGGAATAAATGATGTTTTAGTATGAAAAATGTATTGCACGTTTCCAATGATCTTTCATAAAGTATAATTGAATAAAGTATAATTGAAAAAAAAAATTTTCCATTCTTTTAATGTATTTTCTCTTATCTGATCGTTACATAAATTTATTATTGGACACGTAAATGTTTGACAATTCGATAGATGCGCGTAACAAACCGGTTGTACATTATTATATGAATTCGTACAATTAATGTAAATTTGTTATTTTCATAATTAGTAATACGGTCCATACTTGTACATAGTTCGTCTGATAGAAAACAAACACGTAGATGTTTTCTATTAATATCCGTTGTTAAAAAATGTTCCTTATCGAAGAGATCAAAGTTCTTTTAAAAAATTTGTCGACGATCCGTGCACGAGTACATATGGTAAACATATAATTTAATTACTATATTTATAGCACCAAATTTCATACCGTGCTAAGAGATTATAAAGTTTAATTTCACGAGCAATATATTTGTACAAAATAAAACGAATTTTCTAAGGCCACTAGGATACTCCGCAGAGTGATTAGTAATCTTAGTTTTGTTTATGCTAGTGAATGAATCTCACTCGAGAAGCTTAATGAATATCAATGGATATTAATGTGAATGTATACATATTATACCATTTGAGCTAATAATTGATTTGAATATTGACGGTCTAGATGTGTATACTTCAATAGGATCTGATTTAAAAAATGTTGCTTATCTTATGTTTTCATTATTAATCAAACGATAATAAATTCAGATACCCAGAATGGTTGAATTACGGTCGTCATTATTAGGCTAGCCTTAATTCATAGATCTTAACAAATTCCTGAAAAATCTGACATCTACACTAATTAATAATTAATTATAATTAAATATATTAATTATCGTATTATGTTAGGCTACATACATTGAGGTTTTAAATAGTAGTTATAGTATATTTATCGATACTTGAGTAAGTATCAATAGTGCTGCCTTAACAATAATATATTGTATAAGGGACACATTCATTGAAGAACTGGATGGATGAACTTACTTTTACATATTTCTGCAATGTTATTAATGAAGGGTATCGTTAAATGAACAAATTGTACAACGTCGTCTTTGAAACAATCGTAGCATCTAAATATATCATATATCAATATTACTTTGTATAGATACAGCATTAAGCATAGATGAATTTTAAATAAAATAATCTCTTCGTTCATAGAATAGACTTGTCAGAAGCTATCAACATTAAGTATAAATAGCAAAATATACAACAATTCTTCGAGAATGTGTATAAATGAAATACGTATTTCGATGAGATTCTTTTTTCACATAGGCAATAAGTGCAATATAAATACACTTACAAAGCATATTATTATCGTTATACTTATTTCGATATATAATATATACTTTAATAATTTTCATTACACATCGCATTGTCGAGACAATGAACGTAATTTAATATCGTGTTTTATAGCAAATATTAGAAGTATTTCTTTATAACATGGAATGTAAATACACATTGTTCGATAGAAATTTGTCATCTTTTATAAAAATATAAGAACAATTCGAAACAAAATACAAATATTCAAACATCACGGTATATACATAATATCAACATAGAGTACAGCATGTGAGTCTTCTTCTTAGGATTTCAAAACCTAGTTGTAGTAAACTACCTTCATTAACGTTAATGAGATTCTAAAGGAAGCATGATAAGATTGAGGAAACCGTTGGCAATCTACGGTATGCGATTCGATATGTTAAATCATTATCGTCCATCCGCACGGCCTGTTAGAAATTTCTTTTATAATTGGCTATGTTACTTGTATGTAATCAGCAGATATACTTTTAAATTTTATATTCTTTGATTCGTGTACGTTTGTAATTTCAAATTTCTTTTCTTTAATTTTTTAAATGGAAGCTGGATAGTTGGTTTGATACTTAATCATCAAACTTTTATACATTTAGGCAAAGAATTTAACTGTTTATACAAGAAATCTAATTGACAGTGTTTCCTTAAGAACTACTGCTATTTAAATGGAAAAATACCGTATAAAACCTTCATTAATTATCGTTAAACATCAAATACAAATCTTTCTTGCTGTAAAAATATATAGCAGGGATTATACCATCGTAAAACAAAATTTAAAGGAAGCACGGTTTTTAGTTTAACTTAAATTTCAAAGTGTTTTCAGATCTATTAATGAGATCTTACATTATTTTCAGACGAACGTTCAATTGGTCTATTTCAGATCTTTCTATCCGTTAAATCGTTCACTTTTAACAAATATAAATCAATAATAAATAACAGGTTAAATGTTTAAAATGCTAATCGCTTTAAATGCATTTGTTGGTTACTGTTCTTTTCACTATGTAATACCCAACATTTCTACCTTTTCTGCTTAATTTCACAGACTTTTTGTCGGTATGAGAATGACTGTTGCAAGACAGATTTGTATCGTGTAATTTGTTCCATATTACGTACATATTAGACGAATTCACTTTGTGTGCTGTTATAACGTTCCTTAATATGCAAGGATCTAATTTCCTTTCTATGTAACTGAAACCAAGATGATTCACAGGCCGGACTTTTGCACGTTTCGCGCAGAGGCCCGTGATGTAAACATCTTCTAAATGAAGCAGTGGCATTGTTAATGCTGCTTGATACAATTTATATGCAACATCTAGACTCATTACATATCCTGTACCTGATAAATAATTGGGATATATTTTTTCCGAGTACATATACTTCGGTGTGTACCTGATAAATAAATCGATATCAATTCTAGAAACAGATCTCATGATTTGCAAGTATCCTGTAATCACTTTCTACTTACCATTTGTTGTTCGGGTCTAGAATGGGTCTTGCATAGCAAATAAGAGATCCCAATAATGTATCGGTAGATTGCGGTCTGGATTGCAATGTTTTCATTAACGCAGGAATATTTACAAACATATCATCGTCGGTTTTCATAAGATATTTCGCTTGTTTACAATTAAATGTTACCCATTTCAGCATCATAACAGATTTCAATGTTAAGTTGTTGTACGTATCATAAAATCTTTCTTGAATAATATCATTGTATTGTTGATGTTCGTCGGCGATTAAACTCTGTAACGTGTTAATGTCATCAAACATCTTTTTATAGCTTCCATTCAGAAAAATTTTTAAGATACATCGGTACATACATTTAATGTATCATTGTCGCTCTGTCCCAAAAGAAAAGCTACCTTTACTGTTGAATTATATATATTTTCCAGACTGGTCTTATTAGCCCATGTGTTCCTTATCGCTGCTCTAGCTTTGTGATTTGAAACAGCTGAACAAACAACAATTAGAAGATACGGCTGTGGAGAACAAATACCAATAGGATTCAGAACTGAAGTTGTGTTCTCTGGATGAATATATGTACACAGATCTCTCGAGGTATTATATGCCCATCCTGGCAGCTGTGCTGTAAAAGAATTTGTTTAAAATTTGATTCTTTCTTTAAAACCTAGAACTATTAGTATCCTATCTTTTTCTCAGCTTCTTCTAACATGCTAGAAAATTACACATTCAATTATAGCAATATTCAAGCAGTATTCTACAATAGAAAAGCAGGAAAAAGAGACTAATTCTACTACCTGTTGTTTCTCTAATTCGATTTATACTTGAAAATTTATATTTATTTCTATAGCAGTAACATTTTGTTTATAGACTTTTTTTATACTTTTAAATGTTCTTATGAATAATCTATACGTATTGATACACATATATTAATTGATAATTGCTAATCAGAAAAGTGAGAGTAAAAAACGTAATTTAGGATCAATACTGGTTAGTTTTTATTGCAACAGGATTTCAAGCAATGTTAGTAGATGCATACCCAGGGAGGCTACTGAACGTGTTTCACCGACAGACACTGCAGGGGATGGAGTCTCACCTAAGCCTGAGAATGGGCTTTGGGCAGAGTGATATGCCGGTACATATAATAAACCTAGTGTAGCTAAAATGACAAATCCTACTGCTAATCTTCGGACGAATGATATCTTCCCTTTGACTATTCCATTATTATTTATATTGGTGGCTGATGGTAATTCCAATGGCAATAGTCGCAATCTGTCCATCTAGGCAAAAATAATACACATTGTCTGTACTACAACAATCGAAAATGAAACAATTCGGTACATCGATATTATCAGAAGTTTCAATCAATGCGCATTCGATCAAACATTTTAAACAGTCGTCAAACAACTCAGATAACGTTATCAAACCATAAATCTCTTGTTTTATGTTCCATGAACAATGCAGTATATCAACGTGTAGTTATAAGTTTAAAAATGTTAGAGAGCTGCAGAGTACGATGGCGAAGCTGAAGAAGTATTGCAAAATCTTGCATTGTTTACCGAAAGTTGAAATCATTAAAGTAAAGTTTATTACTTGAAAAAGTAATGGAAACATCTTTATTTCACAAGCAGGTGTATTAGAAATTGTTCGTAAATAAATATTGTGTTTAACACTGTCGATGGTATTGTTTTCGTGCGTCAGTGTTATTTGTTATGTTAGAAACAAACGAATTTCTTTTCCGAACAATTGAAAACGTAACGCGTAATGAAGATCTAATGTAATATAGATATTGTTAAATGCAATTACTAAATTGAATGCGCTGTAAACAATTTTACCTTTGAGATGCGTTGATTGCGTTACGCTGCATTTGGCAGCTCTCCATTTACTGTTCCCTCGTAAGTTCAAACTTACGATTCATGGAAAGGTATCGTGTAATTTTGACAGTACATTTTCATAATCGAGGAGTTGAAAAAAAATAAAGGAACTCCTGTTGCAACTGACCCGAATCCACCGCAGCGACTCGTGCAGTCACTGTGACAGTGACTTGAATGGCTGTCACTGGTGCTGGTGCTACTGATTCTGCAACTGCGCCCTCCTGCCGTTGTTAGTCTCTACAGTGACGTAAATAAATACATCATTTGCCGATAAAACTTTACTCTCGAAATACAGCGTTGTTAATCAGTAATACACAAATAAACGATACAAAGCGGTACGAAGAATGTTGCGACCGACTGTAAATTAAGCTTTATCTTTGACTTGAAATTAAGCTCGTTTCAAAATTTGCTGCCCTCCGAGGTAGCCATTTTTATGTCTACATTATTATTCAAATACTTATACTAATTATTATTAAAAAAACTATAATTGATACAATAACCATCGAATATAATAAACAGAAAACTGAAAAGTGACAGCCCCATCTATGTTACACTACTTCATGGTAAAAATTGTAGCCGCACGCGCTACAGACTCACGCCTGCGCGCACGTTCAATAATCACAAAGGTGATCTCGTTCGAATGTTTGTTTTTTAATCCACTGTTCTGTTGCTTTTATTGTGAATTCTATTTTATCTAATTGACACATAAAGTAGACACATAAAGTAATTCCATTTGTTGATATAATTTCGGTTCAACACCCTGAAAAGCATGAGTTTTATCAGCGACAAGATCTCGAATTTTATCAACGATTCAAATGTGACAGTATTGTTTACGATACTGATTGATACTGATATAAAATTTCGATGGCGCGCATTGGCGCCAAAGTGTATCGATTTGAATGCTGATACGGTCACGTGTTATCGTCACAGACTAGGTATAAGGATAGACCTTTCATCCAATGTATTTTTCTGTCCTACGATCTATCATTTTCATTTCGTCTATTTGCATGCAAATCAGTAAGTACTTCCCAAGAAAATAGAAATATACAATCAGTATTTCAGATTTCAGATTTCATAAGACACGAAATCCCATAAGATGATAGGTCTATCCTTATACCTAGTCTGTGGCCTGTGGTCGTATCAGAGAGGAAATGAGAGTGCTCACGCCTATCTCTGAACTTGACTCCATTGTTTGGCACGCTCACGCTTAGCACGGAACAGCTCCTATACCGGCGATAGAGCCCACTTTCACCACGTAACAGAGAGCACACCAGTTTTAGCATGAAACAGAACAGCTAAGCGTCCGCTCTACCGCCGGTCTAGGAGCTGATCCAGGCTAGGATTTTGTGTGGGGGCAGCACTATATCGGGCACGGTCAAAACCAACAGATTTGTTGTAGTTCCGGCATGTCTCCGATAGATGTCTAGAAAATGGAGCCATGCGCAACAGTGGTTGTCAAGAGAAATTGTGTCTTTTTGTGATTTTGATTTGTTGAAGTTGATTATTGTTATCTACAGTTGTGGAATTATTGTTGACGATTGCGATAATCCACAAAGTAAGTGTTACACAACGCTACCGTTGATAGGTACGTTGAGAATGATGAACAAGAAGTGAAGAATGGTTAGAGTTTGCGAAGAGGGTGAACGCACTTACTGACAGCTTTAAAATGTGTTATCTACACGTGTAACTTCTAGAACGTTTACGTTAACAACTAATCGTCAGTCATGATTAAGGCTATTTTAGTGTTCAATAACCATGGGAAACCTCGACTCTCGAAATTTTATCAATACTTCGTAAGTACAATAATACGAGTGTTTCTCTTATCGTTTTAGTTAATTGTAAGTTATTAAAATATTTTTGATTTCTTCAGAACGAGGACATGCAACAACAGATCATAAAGGAGACGTTTCAATTAGTATCTAAAAGGGATGACAATGTTTGTAATTTCCTGGAAGGCGGAAGTTTGATCGGCGGCTCTGATTACAAGCTGATCTATCGACATTACGCGACATTATATTTTGTATTCTGTGTCGATAGTTCGGAATCGGAGTTGGGAATTTTAGATTTGATACAAGTCTTTGTCGAGACATTGGACAAATGTTTCGAGAATGTATGCGAGCTGGACTTAATTTTTCACGTAGACAAGGTTCATTATATTCTGAACGAACTGGTGATGGGTGGAATGGTTCTGGAAACCAATATGACAGAGATACTTTCAAGGATCGACGATCAAAATAAATTGGAAAAGCAAGAGGTATGTTATCCGCTCTTTGTTATCCGATATTCGAGATACTTGTTTGAATGTTCAAGCTTTAGTTGTATAGCTCATGAGTATTTAAGAATAACAGATTTTGTATATAAAATAGCGGTGCACTGTGATAAACTTTAACTTGATCGAGCCATACTTGTGACAACTAATTTCTAATAAACATCCCTTAACTTTTTGGGTCTGACTCGGTATTGAATTGAATATACAAACGAATGAATCATAAATAGAACAATATTTTTATAATTCATCGAGTGTAATTGTCTGGGCTTGAAGAAGTTAACAGCCTATAGCAGTTTATTTGATAGCTGTGCATGCTTTGGAATGTTTTGTAGAGCAGTTTCATATGGTGGTAGGACTGATTTACCTAACATGAATTTTAGGGAACTTACAAATCAGGACGATCTTGCTCACCTCGTCCGTTTGTCCTTCTGGGGCCCCCTCCCTAAGTAAATCGGCAGTCAAAAAAAAGATCAGACCATTTTGTACACTCTCATTCCTTTATATATAGTTTATCTGTGATCTCTTTTTATTCTTTCTTTTTTTTTTACCAAGAATCTCGAAACATAAACATCTTTCGTAGCTTTACAAAACAAATACTCATAACACGCATGGTGGTGCTATCGTTTGTAAATGTCTGCTCGGATAACAGTGCCTTAATGCAAATGTATACGTCGCTATGCTCGAAGAATAAAACATGTACTGCGTAGCTACTCATTTGTCTTTACTTCTACTATTTAACTTAAGCTCAAGCTCGATCCTCAAAGTTTCTCCGTTTTCCATTTTTTCCATCCGTCTGGTATGTGCAGGCAGGAATCACAGCAGCGCCGGCGCGTGCTGTTTCTGCTGTCAAGAATATGAATATACCACAGCAGATAAAGGATATGAAGTTGCCTGACTTGCCACAGGCTATAAAAGATCTCAAATTCTGACCAGCCGTTACTTCGTTGGCCCCGAGCTGACTGGTTTCCACTACGATTTCGAGTGCGAGTGATACCACTACAAGGGTTTATTTTCCTTCCCTACAATCGAACGAAAATGCACCAATACTGCCTACAGACTCTCCGTATGTTTCTTCTCAGCAGTACCAGAATTAAACGAACGAAGATCGGTTTGTCTCCGAAGGCTCTCAAAAATCGTTTCCCCGACTGTGAAGAAGACGTTTCTTACGAAATTTAAAAGAAAATATTTATACCTGACTTTAATACAGAAGAGTTGGAGTAACTGAATTAGAATTTCCAAGATATAGAAAAGAAAAGGTAAAGTTTTACAAATTTAGAAACTATCGATATTATGTTTACAAAACGTTTCATCATTCCTGTACAATACTAGAAGGAAAAGAAAAAGTATATTTCCATTATAGTGTAATCCATGAAAATGCATTTTCTTTGCCGTTCAAAGCAGTATCATTAGTATTATCTTGTTTGCGAACATCTACCCATTTCAATGATCGAAGAATGTTAGATATCAATGTTACATTGTATCAGAAAACACATTAAATAAATATTATAATACTGCATGATAATTTTTATTTTTCAAGGATTCATAAGAACTCGTTAATTAATAGCTTTACGATAACAGAAGAATTATCAAATAAAACATTACTTTCTAGATATAGCAATTTCATTCCTAACTGTTGTCCATACGTATCCAGTACCTCTTTCTGTGAGCGGTGGTGGATACGGCGAATTCTTTAGTTTATAGTAATCCGATGGTGCATGCATCACAAATTCCATGCATTCCAATTTACGTGGGAGGTCCTCTTCTGGACCTATGATATATGTTTCAGGACTGAATCCTTCGTCCGGTGGTGGGCTAAATACATAACGCATACATATTATTATTTTCTTTCCTTTTAATAGCGACCAATTCATTGAAATAAATATACAGTATACCTTGCTGTGGTAGGCAGGAGCCAAGTAACAGCAGCACTTTTTTCACAGTACTGATCGGTGAGCAAACCATGAATTTGGGCATAATAAATTCCTCCGTCGATATCTTGCATAGAGACTATATCACCCACTTGAAAATAAGTGCCTTTGTAGAACACATAATTGCTTGTAACTGGAGTTGCTGTGGCTGTTGGTGCTTTAACCGGCTAAGAGAAAAAAAAACAAAAAAGAAAAAACAAAAAAAAGAGTAAAGAAACCAGGTAGAACGTAGATATTTTTCAATGACTAACAATACTCAATAAACATACAGTTCTTTTGAATAAATTTCTTCGTCCTTTCCCTTTAGGTATCACTTTGTGCAGCCCGGCAGATTTTGAGTTACAGTATCTCGTGATCCTTGTACTTCTTCTGGTAGGCCTCAACGATCCTCCCTTATCCTCGTCCTCGGTTTTCACAGTCGTACCCGCCTCGGAATTTCTCTCCTCTTCAAGGCAAGCATTGCAAAGGTTACCGGCCTCGGTCGAGTGCCAAAGTGGGGTCTCTCGAGTCCCACACTTAACACACTCAGGTTTGCTGCCAAGAGGCATTGAGTTCAAATTAATTCGATCGCATTAATTATTTATTAATTCATCGACGATCAACCAACGAACGTTTTCTTTCAATCTGCACCGCGATCTCTTGGTCGGTTCAGTCTCGCTCAATCTCATTCTGATTCGAAATGTAAAAGTACCAAAGAAATGTTAACGGGTTTCGTGTACATACGTGGATTTCATAAAGAAAAGGGCTATGGAAATGTTCGATCGGATCGCACGAACATTCTCCACATTTGTTGTGGACAACGGACGATTGTATAAAACGGGTTAGTTTGTTAGTTACACGCTCGATCAGTGCGTCCAAAGTATAAAATCCCTAGCATTCGCACATACATACACAATCGCAACAGTCGCATGAACATGTATTATTTCCGATAATTGAGCGGTGAATTAAAATGAATCCGTAGTCTCGTGGTGATAGAACATTTATTTTGCCGGTGATACGAATAATAACGTATGGTATGCGAAAACAATTTGTTTTTATTAAAATCTGATCGATTGGTCTTTCACACAGTGACAGAATAATGTACTAAATTCATTGGTATTCAATTTAATTGAATCTTCACATAGAAATGTACAGTTCTTTTTTATATTGCTATTTATTTACTGTATAAAGAGGATGAAAGTACGACTTCACGTAAACCTGCAGTCAAATTGTTTTAAAATTTAAGAAACACACAATTGTTTAGGTACAACTACAAAGAGTGATGATCCATGAGAGTGTGTAAATAGATTTTTTATCAACATTTCCCTTCTATTGACTCGCCTCTAATCGTTTAATCTCTTTCGAAATCTCAGCTTTCCTCGCTAGTTTGTCAAGTATATCTTTTTCTGGATTCTTCAATAATCCAGCCTTAATCTTCTCCTCTAACGTTTCAATTTCTCTGATCTTCTTCCTTAGATTCTTTAGTCTTTTTTGTGGGTCTGGTATCGCAGTCTCTGACTGATCGGTAACATTTGGTTTCGCCGTTGGGATTTGATTATTTGGTACTGGTTTAACATCGGACTGTGGTTTGTTATTCTGTTGCAACGGTTCTTTCTTCTGTTCCGGGTCAGAGATCGTGGTTTTGGCCAATTCTTCCGTTATGTGTTCGGTACTCTTGTTTTTATTCTTTTTCTTCTTCTTTTTAGTTTCTGTTTTCGCCGGAGCACCGGGAATGGTTTTAGCCTTGGCTGCCAGTAGCATCTCCTTTTTAGCTTTATGCTCGGCTATGAACTCTGGGCTTGCACCTACTGGGTATAAGGGTTTATTTTTTATTTGTTTTCCTTTGCTTTCATATCTGAAAAGGTGAGGACGCTGTATAGAAATCAAATAATTTAGATACGTTCGTTTCGACAAATCATCACATACAATGGAACTTCTTCTTGTGGAATATAGCCGTCTTTCACACGTCGTGGCTTGCGCCACGTACCATCCGGACGTTGACTAGCAGGGATGAATGTTCCACCTGTGCAACAATAGACAGATCATGATAAGAAAAAATTATATTGATGAATCAAAATGGATCCAAGGTATAAATATTTCTGTTACAATAGTCCCATCAAGTTACATGAAACGAAATATTTATTTGATATCACATGAATCTGTCGATAATTCATTATGATATAAGGACAGAATAAGTATCAGAATGCGGCTTACATTTTGAGCAATATAGGTTGTTTACATCCTACAGGTTATAAATAGTTTATTCGTCGGGAGAACCGAGACTTTTTAACAGAGCGAAAAAACGGTTTTTACCTTGCTCATTTTTAACGTAAGCCGACGCCATCGTCATTCGATACGATCGTTCGCCGTGAATATATATATATTTTTTATTATATTTCTTGATAATTTTTACTATCCGCGTGCCATTTTGCGATCGCGAGGACCTCAACCTATCGTACGATCAACCTCTCTGAATCAATGAATTCAAATGCTTCTCCCGTTCACTGTAGGATGCCGCCACTGCTTTATTATGACGCTCTTATCCCTTGCATTGCAGGATTCCCTGTTACACGATCTGAAATACCGATCTCGCTCAAATTCGCAAATACAAGAACAGTAAGAAAAAATGAACAGGAAGAGATTTGGGAATGGGAAGAGAAGGGAAAAGAAGGGAGAAGAAGGGAATGGCTGAAAGGAAAAGGAGCTGGGAAAGTGGGATGGGAAAGAGGCGGAGCAAGAAGAAAGAAAAGACGTCCATCAGGGTCCAGGATCTACCAGGGTTCCCCTGGAGCCACCGCAGTATTTATCCCTCGAGAAGAGACCCTCCCGGAGGGTCCGTTGTCCCCGGCAGCTCCGAGGGGACTGACAATTTTTGGCAGTGCACTTCTGTGCATAGTTCTAAATGATAATCGCTAACCGATGGCCCTGCGCTGTCATCGATTGACAGAGCACACTGTCCATGAAAATGTTTTCCTGCCTAAGACAATCATCAAGATCGAATGATTGATCGATGAAAAAAGATATACATATGTCGAATACTTTCAATCAAAATCGGCGAATCTGTGAGCTATGGATCAGACATTATTTTCGCATTTGTGAAGAGAAGCGACGTCGAAAGATTCAGTCGGTGAACAGATCGAAAACACGATACGCACATGTGCGCGTGGTCAAAGTGGCGAGGAACAGAGGGTAATGGCAGTATAATGTATAGGTGAGACGAGAATACATCCACGGGAGCGGAAGTCGAGCGCACACAATCAGGATCGGAAGTAATTCCGGTGACCGAACACACTGGGATGGCATTGTTAGCCGATGCGCTGAATAATAATTGGCGTTCGGTGCATTTACATGGTCACGATCGCGAAGCGTCAATATCTTTCCGGATGGAATGGAAACGTCACCCGGTGGCTTTGCTCCGTGATATAGCGTTCGTTCAGTATTTGCCGTGGATCTATGCTTGAGACTTCGTCGTCGCTCTCCGCGTACGTATTAACAGTAAATCGAACCGAATCCTTTCGTTTCTGCTCGCGACAGAAATTCGCCGCGCCTTGTTTGTCCCGCGAGATTTAGTAATTCATAGTTACCGTACACGCGGCTGCGAGTTTATTTTTCTTTCGATCGAGGACCAAACTCGTTGGATCGTGCAGCGAATTCATCCGAACGTTTCGTCGGAGTCTTCTAAATCGCAGGAATTGAAAATCGGACAAAGTAAAATTTCATAAGTTCGATCAGAATTTCTTCAAAAACGAAGACAACCGTATATATAAATTCAACCCAAAATATACAACCGTATATTTTGATCCCTGCCAAAAAGTCGTCGGAGTGCAGCGATAAGCTGACGGAGACGTATGCACGGAATTCGTCGAGAAAGCGGGGAATGTGCATTCCCGAGGAATTCCTTGAACGGTTCCGAAACAGTTCCGGTTGTTCGAGGACGGAGTCGAGCCTGCGGCTGCAGAGACTGTGTGATTTAATCCTTTGACGTACTATTATTTTTACTGTATGCACCATTACAGAGCTTTAGATTAATTTTGAAACTTGTTTTCACTTGTCAAGGGAATTGATCCATTACGGTCAGACATTAAATTGTAGCATCGAGGAGTTAACGAGTGGTTCATATCGAGCCACGGGAGATCGATCCTCCTCAGTTTATCACGATTCTTGCACGGTTCTCGGTCCTCCGCGTCGATTCTTATTGGTCCGGGGAAATCAAATTCTACGGGCGCGCTTCCGCTCGAACGGAGAACGATTCCCGAACACTTCTGTTTTTCGTTCTAGCCGGGTAGCATTGATTTTAGCCGGAGTATATGCGCGCGGAGAGTCGTGCACCAACGATCCTTGGTTACATATCCGTGATCCTTGTTTTCCCCAGAGGAGGATGGGCTGCTCACCTAGCGGACCTTCGTGCGCGAAGGGCGGCACACGATTAATGGCCACGAAGCTCGCTTTCACCAAGGGTCAGCTGCATAACCTGAACGCATATTTCCGCGGGCTGGCCGAGGAGCCTCAAAACGGTGAATGTTTAACGAGTTTCTCCATAAATCTTGCTCGCCGATTCGACATGAGCCGCGGCAAGATTGCTCCGCGTCGGGGAACAACGCGGCCGTATATCGAACACGGGAGCCAATACAGACTGCGAAGTATTCGGCTGCCGAACACGGCAAAAAGTATTAGGTCGGTTCAAAAGTTTCCGTTCAAGTTGAAGGCTCCCTCAATGCTACCGGAAAGAGCGCTGAACAATTAGTAAAATCTAGATTGGAAGAGGAAACTATTTGGAAATGAAATTGTGAGGTCGTACCAGAATTATGCTACGTTATACCTCGTAGGTTTAATTAACTACTTGATTACTGGGACAGTTTGGCAGAAATGCACCACGGTGGTCCGGTCCGCGAAACTTCATCTTTTTTTTTCACGGGCGAACGATGAACGAGAATGGCGATGTTACAGATTCCTCGAGCGCTACCGCGACCGAAGCTATCGTCGAAAGATTGGTGCAACGTTTGATGCTGGCCGCCGGCAATCTTGACCGGAGATTCTCGTCCGCGTTCCTCATTTCGTTGAACGAGCCACGGAGGATGAAGGTAACAGAGCCGGGTGCAGCCTCGAACTTCGGGAACGAGGCGCGTAAAGGCCGGTCGCTATCTTCACTCTTTCTTTTTCTCTGTGCAGCGGCTGAAGTTCGAATATTTGCTGCGCATAGACGCGCTGTCTACCCCGACCGCGAGCTCCGAGTTGGAAGTCGAAGAGGATGCGGCAGCGGGTTTGCCGGGCTTTATTCGGTTAAAGATACTCGACGCCGGAGCAAAGCCCTGGCAAGAGTACGCGGACGCAGCCGGGAGATTGAGGAGGGATCTTGTGAAAGCCAAATTAGCAAATTTGTTGGCCACGGCTGTTAAACGAGGTAATTTGTGCCGGCTTGCGATGGCCCACCCGGTGGATTTTGTTGAGCGATCCATGGTACTCATGCTTTTGCATATTTTAGATGGTGTCGAGCCGACAGACGCCAACGTTTGCGGATCGCCGGGGCAAGTGGTGGACGCCGAGATCCTCGACAAGATATTGAAGCAGCCGGACCACTGTCGGATATTTTACGGGCCAGGTAACGTGTTCCTGAGTTATCGGGAAACTTAAACGTCGCCGTTAATTAACGTCGATAAAAGGTACGCGATAAATTCCCGCCGCGGATAACGCTCGAGTCTCGAAACGCCTCATCTTGAGATATTACCGCGCGTTTATCTCCGCGGGCAACAAAAGCGGTTCGCTACCGGCGAATCGTAAACAAGAACGAAATGCCCAACCGTCTCGTTATCATCTCGCCTGATTCCTCATTTCGCGGGAGCCCTTTCCGCCCCCTTATCAACGTCAGACTATCGTGAGACGTTCCGCGGGCTTCTCGCATGTCTCTGAACTTTCTTCTTCCAGGCTTTCGTCGCGTCGGCACCCTCGGTCTTTCTCCTCTTCTCGTCTCCCCTTTCATCCCCTTTCGTTCGTCTTGTTCATCCTGCGCCCTGTCCCCTCCCCGTTTGTATTAAATAACCGATGCGCGGAGGCAACTCGGTAATTCGATACACACCGAGTGTTCTATAAATCAGAACAGGACGCTCAGGCAAAGTTGCTTTAATAACTACTGCAGAGGATTTAGAGTAACGAGCGCCGCGAAATATGCCCAGTTTCTGTGTAACTGGATTAAAGAACGCCCCGTAAATCAACCCGAGCCCTGTCTCGCAAAATAACTGGCCTGGCTAACGACGCGATTTTTAACAATCCGGCCCGAGCTCCGCGGGACAACTAGATCCTTAACCCTTTGTGGTCCTATATCCTCGATAGTGGCGTTGTTAAAAGATAAATAAGTCATTCCACAATTATTTGCAGCCGTCTCCGATGGATCGTCTGCGGAAGCAAGAGAGCATCGAGTGGCGCTGATAGAAGACTCCGGAGGAATACTTTTGCGGATAGCTTTAGACGGATGCAAGTCTCGTGAAGTGGAGGTCAGGCTGTTAATCGGCATAGGCTTGTCCTCTTGGCCCAGTTCGGCCGACTATCCTCGAAGAGTGCCTCTGTATCACTGCGACGCTCTTCTTCATTACACCGTCGCGCAAAGCGTAAGTGCGCCGATTCAAAGTCTGAAGATCTCTGCTTCCCCAACGCTCCTACGACTCACGGGTCCGTATTATCTTGTGTCCTCGTTTTCTCGTCACCGTTTCAGGGCATGTACGCCGTGGCCGTTGGACCGTACCCTGGTGCACGCTGCGAGGACCGAGCAACTCTCTGGGGTATACGTGTTCCGGCGGCAGAGAAAATTATGAGTCAACACTACGCCGCCGACAGTGTACCCGGCCTGACGGAGTCGGTGCTCATAGAAATCTTGCACCAGATGCGCGAGGGATTCCCTTTGAATCCTACAAAGTCGAAGGTGGGATCGACGTTCGTCCGAGATACCGAGTAATCTTGCAGCTCCTGCTCGTTCGTCTTCGACACTTTTCCTCGGGGTATATTCATGCTAGAGCTGCAATAAACGATCAGAGCAAAGGGTATAAATACATCCCAATTCATAATGGAAGTTCATTTTAAATAAACATAAAATACATTTTAAAATATTAAATACAGCAGCGAATTGTGCTAAACATAATCGATTAAATCGTTATAAGAATGGTCCGCCGCGCCGTCCAAGGGTTAACGACACGCGATATCTGTAGTCGAACGTTCCCGGAAAGTTTATTCTGCGAGAGCAGGGACGCAACGGCGTTCCATTCCCAACCGACTGCTCGACAAATGCACTTCCTTCCGATGGATTTTATTTGGTCGATTCAGTCGGGCGTATCATTTGTTTCCTTTTCTCGAGCGTCTGCCAGAGCGTAGAAGTATCTTGGTCCTCTGTTCTCGACGTCCTGTATCTCTCTCTTTGACGTTTTCATCTATGGGAATATTTGGCGCGTTTCATAGGTTCGCGCGTGGTTCCGCGACAAATCACTTCACGCGATGGCTCTGACAATAATTCAGCCCGCGTATCTGACTGTGTGCGGCGCATCTCGTCGCGCTCGACCGCGCCTCGCCTCACCTTGCCTCATCTTGCCTTGCCTCGACTCGCATTCACTCGGTCCTCGATTCTCTGGCCTATTTCTCGAAACGCACCAATCTTTCCCCTTTCCCTCGGGTCTTCCTTCTATCCCCTCGCGATTCAGGTGTCTCCGCGTCGACGTTGAAAACACATTCTTTCTCATCTTGATGCGCTGGCTCTAGTCCTGGCTATTTAACACTTCGAGTACCGCGGCCTCTAGAAATGGGAGACGGAATTATTTATAGCTCTCCCGTACCAAACAAATTTGCTCAGGCACTTCAGCAGCACGGTAAAGCGTCCTCGCTTTCAAAAAGATCGGTTCAATGAACGGCAGAAAATAAATTCGCAAAAATTCGTTAATTTTGAGCCGTTTACATCAGGCTCCCCTTAATAAAAACGCCGGCGTTGGATGCGATTCGGCAATAATTTATTCGGCCGGTCCCCGGTAACCGAATACGCAGCCCCGGTGAATACGTAATGAGAAAAGTTGAATCGATTTGAAAAATTTCCATCCTGCCTGTAGCCGCAGCAGCCACCCTCTATCCTAGCTTCCGGTTTCGTTGCCACGGCGGCTTGTACTCTGCGCGAGCAACGAGACTTTTCGCCTGGCGGCAAGCAGTGGCGAGCTGCAATTGAAACGGGCGTTCTATTATTTCAAATTAAGCATTCGGTGAGTGGGTCTGAATATCGATTACTGTTTTCCAGGCGACGGCGAGCCGGAAGGGAGATCGTTCTCCACAGGATCGGTTGATAGTGGTCTCGAGACACATTTTAAGGACGATGCATCGTTGGTCGTTGGAACGGGCTGGACCGGATCCGTTGACTTGCTGGGCGCCCGACACCCTCTCGCGTCACGTTCTGCTGGTGCTGGACGAGTTAGTCACCGCTTTGAAATGCCAGAACCTCAGGTGTTACTTTCTACCGCGCTGCAACGTGATGCTACAATGCGCAAGAGGTAATTCGGTTTGTGGTGGAACCGGGAGGGAAAAAGGAAGGTGGTGCTGTCGTGCGGTGGCGTGTCGGAGGACGGCTTTTGTTTTCGCCGCGCGAGATCCAGCCTCCTTTTTGTCGTTATTTTTTCCCTACAGGACAATCGATATCACGGTGACACGCACACAACGATCCACGCTCGTTGACGGCCCACGGGATCGTCTCGTTACCATGGAAATCCTTAATTGGTGATGATAACGACGTGTATCATTATCGCAGACATATCGGCAATTTGTGCACGCCCATAAGCCACCCCGCGATACACCCCCATAGATATCTCATCAGCATTTTTCACAGTGTCGGCATTTTTCACTTCTTTGAGATCCCGTGGACACGTCTCCATTCCGCAAGCTTCTGTAAGTTATCTCGTATTTTACAGGTGGGATAGTGCATCACGAAGATTCGTACGCCTCCGATTGTCGGCTGCTGGAGTCCTACCTGGAGACGCTGCACCATCGTTCTCTCTCCGCGACTCCATGTGTTCCCAGACCTCTAGATGCTATGGAGACGGAGCTAATCGCCAAGTGGAGAGACATAGTCTTCTCATTGCCCCGAGGTACAGCGGACGCAGATTATGGCTACAGCTCCAGACAATTGGAATATCTCGGTTTGATCCTCGAGCAAGCGCTCCGAACCAGAGATTGCACAGCACAGGTAGCGTGTCGAGCTAACTCAAGCTCAAACGGAACAGTCCTCTAGTTTCTCTTTTCGACCACAGGATTACTCCGATATCTGTTCGTACCTGAACTTTCCTGAGTGTGCCTTTCACACGAGCGAGCAAGTCGAGAACCTTGTGTTCTTGCTGAAGCTGGTGTTAACGCAGGCTAAGAATCAGATCCGCGCGATGACCAACCGCCGTGCGAGGGAGCGAGAACGCCCCAGGGATTCAAAGAAGGGGAGGCATTGCAACACGACCAGCCAGTTCGATCGATCCGTTGGTCTGTTGATCGACGAGGTTCGAGCTGACAGAGAGACCGCCAGTGCAGAGTTGGAGTCTCATACGGTGATGGCGAAGATGCTGCTGCAGTGGTTGTATTTCGGTAAGCGGGAAGTGACTACCGAGCAATAGTCGACAGGGTCCATTCTCAAAAATCTGTTCAAGGGATGGACTACGACGCAAAGTACCTCGAGCCGGTGTTGCGACCGTACCTGAGCACTCTTTTCTACAGTCTTCACGAGAACTGCTGGTATGCGGCGAGCTGGAGGAGCAAGCAGGAGAATTACAACTCGGAGATGCGCTCATTGTCCGTGTTCTGCGAGTCTGTGCTGTCGCAGGAAACGACGCCGGCTCTGGGAATTGTGGAGTCCTTGTCGAAGGGCTGGCGCTGGGCGGAAAGCATGACAAAGATGATCGAGTATACCGGGAACTCTTTGAAACTGATTCTGCTCGCCGGAGACAAGGACCTCAGGTACAACCTGACGTTCGCCGAGAACAAGGGTCCGAGCGCGTTCTCCACATGGAGCAAGGCCAGGAGCGTGAACACGATCGCCAGGAGAAAAAGGACAAGCTTCCAAGCCGGAGAGATCCTCGACTCTCTGTCGGAATCCCGGGTCGCTTACTGTGAGAGCAACGGTGAGAACGAAGAATGCCCGATCCTTTTCGATCGAGTAATTTCGGCCGGTCCGAATTGGGTCGATAGCAAATAGGACGTAGCGTGAGAAACGAGGCGGTAGACCGACACACGAGTAATTACAGCGGGCGCGAGAGCTCCACTAAATCAGGTATTAAGATATAAACTTGGGCAAAGACTGCCGAGAAGCTTCCGCTAGCTCTCGGCCCCGTTGTGCTCGCCCGGAAACTTGTCGCGACGTAATAAGGCGCTCCGGAACGGGTGCGGGTTTGGGTTCGAGTTTAGAGAATTAATTAGATTCGCCGGTTCCCGCTTCCATAGGAACCCGGAGGGGAAAAAAGGTTGCCAGTTTCCCGGCAGTTCCGCCGATCCCCGAAAACATCGAATCTCGAAATTCCCGCTGAGGTGGTTAAGGGTGATAAGAGGAATTTGCACGGTATTGATTTCACGCTCGATTTATTCGTACAGTTTATGCGATCCGTGATCGATCCTGACACGCGGTATAACATTTAGACGATGTATGAGCGATCGATTTGGATTTCCCTTGAATAGATAGTTTCAGTCCCTAAATATCCTGCGCAACATTATTGCTATTAGAGATACATTCGAAAAACATGTACTTGTTTTGTCTTGTGTTTTCGTGAGATTGCTAATAAAGAGAATTAAGTCCTTAGAAAAATGGTAATGCGGGCTTGCGCTAGTCTGTGTTCCGGATGAGCACATCGATAGAGACCAGACCTGCGCAAGAGTTTCATGCAAGTCTGCAGATCTATTGACAATGATCAGGCTCGCGCAAGAGTTTTCGCGAGACTCTGCACGTTTCGCAAAGGCACCCGGCAACACAGCGAAGCCGGAGGTAATAACAGCGGGAGAAATCAATTATTTCCGGAGCTGCGTAGACGAGCACGCGTCGAGGTTCCCGTATCGGGGAGACCTTGCTCGGGAAAAAATTCGCCCGTGAGATACATCCGATACATCCTGCGGGTTTCTGTTTTCACCCCGGTCGAAAAAAGGTTAATTACCTCTCGCGCGTTACCTCGAGGGACGCGCGCGTAGCTTCCCGCTCGTAAAATCGCTAGGCAGGATCAATCTCCGGGCACGAAGATGAGGCGTGGGCGAAGCAGGAGGCTTCCACTTCTGCGCGTTTTCCTTGAAGCGGAGTTCGCCGTTCGATAAAGATTTATGGGACTGTATCACGGGAACATCGGCTCTCTCGCTGGGGGCTTCTGGCTCGCTCGCGACTCCCAGAGCCCTGAGACCCAACGCTATCTCAGGTTGGCTGTGTTATCGGCCAGGGGGCCGGCCAGCCGGCTGGTAGCTATCGAGCGAAATCCTTCCCCAGGAATAGTCCTATTGTTGCGGTATCGGTCCTACGTGCCGGCAACGACTGACCGGCGTCGTTTTATTACTTCGAAAATGTCGTAAACCGGGATTCCCGACGGCCGAATCGACGTCCAACTATTCCCGATGGACAACCACTCGGTGGAACGACGCTCTTTAGCCCTTTCGCTCCTAATTCCTTTTTAAAATGAACATGTTCGACTGCGAAAATAAATCCTGTTTACATCATGGTGCCTCTTAGGGGGCATTCCGGTCATCAGCATTTTTCAAAGACCGCATGTCCCAACGGGAGCGAGAGGGTTAAGATTTCACGGTGTAAGGTGTATGGCAACACTCGGCTAACCGGGATTGCACATAGAATAACGGGTAGTCGCGTTAAACATTGAAGGTGCGGCTGGCGTGTAGGAGGGCTAAACGCGCTGCGAAAGGGATGAAGATTTACGCCGGTGTCGCGGGAGGACATCATAGGTAACGGGGAGCGTAAAACTCGAGCGGGTACGCCTCGGGCGATAGATCAACCGTGTGTACGAGCTGCTCGAAAAGAGCGGTTCGGCCGACGCGTTTTAAATCAACGTCGAGCCGCGGCGGTGACGTAGGCAAATTTCTGCTCCGTATCCGGACGCCCGTTCCCTCGCTCGGTCCCGGGGGACGTTTATGCGAGTCGCGGTGGCAAAATCAATAATCTTGTTAGGTGTTGCAGGCCACGCGGAGCTGAGGGATGCCAGCCCTTTGACGTACGTCGCGTCAATGAGCAGGCAACGGGTTCGACACCGTGGACCGGGCGACTTGGTCCTGGCTATGCTCTCCCTCGGCAAGTTCAGGGTAAGTTTCAGCTTTACCAACTCCTGCTGGTCGCCGCAAGTTTCTGTTTCACTTTGCTCGCCATTCTACTTAACGTTTCGTTACTCCTGGTCTCGTTTCATCTCGTGTTTTCTACCGTTCCTCCGGAGCAATTAATTAAAATGTCGGCAGCCCGTTAGAGTTAGGGTGATCAAACATGAGCCGCGATCGATCCGTGGATTATTCGAACGAAGCTCGCGGGCTTGCTGCAAGAAAAAATTCTATAATAAAGGCTGCCACACACGCTCCATCTCGTTGCTCCTTTTTCTTCTGTGTGAATTTCTTGGTGGTTGTGTTAGAGGAATTCGAAGGCTGGCTAAACGAACAGAATACCACTGAATATTCCGTCGTAACAGGAGCTAGAGATTTTTCCGAGGGAGGAATTTCCCGCGAACGAAGATTAAGCGGACTAAAGAAACAAAGCTAGATGGTGTTCGTTACCTCGTAGAGAGGGCCACTTTGCTATGGAGATCGGTTCGTTTAGCTTGTTGCCTGTAGTTCCTCGCACCTGTTCGTGTAACGATATCAGTTTCAAACGACATCTGACGCGAATAAACTAAAGTCCACGGCACTCGGAAAGTTCGTCGACGGTGTCGAGAAAAAGCGAAGCGCATCGGCGTGAAACTCGACCGTAAGTATCCAACACAATGCCGGATGGTGTAAATCAGTGGTCGCGTGGCGTCGCAGTTTCGATCATCTTGGTCAGTATATCATTCCGGGGCGCAGGTTCGATGGCCGATTATTTGTCAGAGTAATTTCCGCGGTGAAACTCGCATTCCCGGACGTTCGAGTCCCGGATGTTTGCCCGTCGGAGTTTCGGCTCCGCTTTCATTCCGTGCTGCAGACGACGCGCGGGCCAGCTTAATTACACACAGTTCGCGGCAGTTTCATTAGATTAGACGAGCACAGATTTCCGACGCGGGACGCGGACGCGGACGCGCGTTTCCAGCAGGCAATTCCAGGACAGTAATTTCGCAGGGTCGTCCGCCGGGAAGGGAACGCCGGAACGACGTCGAAACCGATGCGACGCGACGCCAGATTCTACGACAATAATATCGATGCGACCAGCTCGAAGGAAACTGCAGACTTCGCCCAAACGGAGTTTCCGCAATTCCCGACGAACCGCTTCTTCTCTTAACGCGCCTCCTATTATCCGCCCGCTTGTATAATCGGCTAGCAAACCGATTTAATAGCCGCGCTGATAACCGCCACACGACCACTACCAACCCTGCATGGTCTTTACCAATTTTCCTAGAATCCTGCTGCGTCCCGAACCGCCTCTTTGGGGCTTCCTCCAGCGGACGAATTAATTCTGGAACTTGCAAGCACCTGCGGACCCGCAGATTGAACAGTTTTTAATTAGGATTTGCTAACATAATATATTCCGGATTTCGTACTATTTCTTTGGCTACAAATGTGAATGGTACCCTCGCCGCAAACGCAGACAATCCGGTCTAGTTAAGTGTTAACGAACGCTGCTGGATCGTATCGAAGACGTTTCTAACTTACTAAACTTTTAGGTATTGTATGGGGTATTACATCAATTTCATATCCACAAAATTTAAAAAATAATAGAGAATGCAAAGGATTAAAGAAGAATGGTTTTATTGGCTGAAAACGAGGGGACAAGGAGAAGAAATTGGAAGTCGTTCGGAGCGTCACAGTATTTATTCCGCTACTTTAGCATTTGCGTTTCCGCAAGCGATAGGATGAGGAGAGATGGAAAGAGAGTGAGTCGGGATCGAAGTTGAATCTCGGCAGAGACGGAGGAACAACGGGAAAAATTCAACGAACCGTCATCGCAGCGTGTTTGCCTGGCTTTGGCGTATGCATCGGAGTCCCCGCGTGCACGGGCATGTGTATGACGAAGGAACGTTTATCTCCCGCCAGGAGACTTCTTCCTTGACAACACGAATTAAACGTCGCTCGTACGTCTCCACAGAGAAAACCGGCTCTCTCGCTCTTTGGTCCTGTGCCTGTATCGCCGTGCCCCCCCCCCCCCTCGCATAAATCTCCGGCGAATATAAATCGACTTTTAATCGGCTCGCAAATGAGCATTAATGCGACGAACACATTGGACCGTTGTTCCTGACGAATCTCTCCCGCGAGGGCGTTTGATCGGTCACCGCCGCACAGTCGTCGGTGTCATACATAAGTATGAAAAATGGGACGAGAATTAAAGAAAAATTCACATGCTTCGATAGATTCAAGTTTTCAAGTGATACCGACTTTTGCGCCACTTCGGGTTGTTTTCGTCGACGGAGAGAAACCGAGACGGTGAAAGGCGTCTGTTCGAATTACCCTCGATAGAATCGCGACTAATTAACGCAACAGGCGGCATAGAACTTCCTAGAAGCGTCCGATCGACGGCGCCGATCTAGATTTCGGGGACGAGCGTTTTAAAAGCAGCGTCTCCACTTCTCGCTCGCGAGCTTCTCCCTCCGGTTTTCATGAGTTTTCGAGCGGCAGAATTGAAATCCGGTTTAATGTTTCGGGAAAGCCGGCTGCCGGGAACTGCGAAGTGAAACCTCGGTTTATGGGAGAGATCATAAAATCGGGTTGCCGCGCTGCTTTAAAGTATCGCGTCGCTGTAACAACCGGCGCGACGAGAAGACTGTTGCCGCGCCATGCTAGCAAGCTATCGCAGCGATGGGAACGATGCCCTCGCAAACGGCTCCCATACCTTGCGGGGAAACATTGTGAATCTCATAGTTTCGCACGACTTCCCATCGCCTCTCGAATGGCTGTCCATTGGGACGCTGTCTCCCGCTAACTGTTATAGGAATGCACCTCTCCCGCTGATGGAGTTTCTAGACGCGGTATCGCCTCTCGATCCTCGAACGATAGCGGTCCGTCCCTTTTCAACTCGACACGCTTTGATCGCGGTCGGACCTCTTTGGAAAATGTTAGAGATCTCTCAATGTCCTCCATTCGTAGTCGATGGTGACGCTAGAACTTTACAAATTTCAAAATCTCTGAAACATTTCTGTTTCTATTGCAGAGAAACGGGGAAGCTAATATTGCGGTGAAACGTGGAAGAGGATGAAAGAGAAGTTTTAGAAGAGACCGGTGTTCTAGGGATAGAGGTTTCTCTGTCATGCATCGATCCATCACTCCGGCGATTTAATACGGGTTCGACAGTCTAATTTTCTTGGAGATTCCCCGTGGAGGATCTCCGGGTACCCGGTCCGTCGATTAACCCGCCAGATAATTAAACGGAAGCCGCTCCGGGCCCGAGACGGACGGACGAAAGTCATGCAAACGATGGGACACGATCCTGCACTTACAGGGACCGAAACTTTTTTACGACCCGTTAGGAATATCCACTCGAATTTCCGGGTTCGGTCCGTTCGACGCAGGGTCTTCAGGATCGCGGGGATTTTCCCGGAGTTTTGCGAGTCTCCGGGGGATCTTAAACGTATCAGCGTTCGAGGGAGGGTTCTGGTTCAGTCGTAATAGGTGTCAGCGAGTTCTCAGCAGGTCGAGAGGGCCTTAACCAATCCCTGGATGTAAAGTGTTCTTTCTCGTTCGGTAATGATCGCCGCGAACCACGCTCGATACTCTCGTACGGTTCGATATTCGTCAAACACGCTCGCGTTCGACCTCATCTCGAAAGACGTAGATGAATTCGATATTTGAACCGCTGTTTCACCGATAAAACATTCGAACAATTCGGCGAGTGCTTCCGCTTCAAAAGCGACCGAATCTACGGGCGTTCGGCGAAGAGACTTCCGGCGGCGATCGATAAAACTCGGCCGTGCCGAATCGGGTGCTGTTCGGAATTCTCTTATAGAGGCGGTCGCTACTTAAGGTGCGCTTATACTGGGCTCATGGCTCGGCAAGCCAGAGCCAAAACCCATAAATTTCGAGCTCGGGTTGACGGCTCCCTACTGTACGTGCCCAAAAAAAGGCCCCCATGGGCTCCACGGCTTCTCTAGGCAAACTACCGATAGCTCTCCTTTAAGACATCATGGAAATAGGAAACGTTCCTGCCACTTGGTGTGAATTCTTCTTAAATAATAATAAAATTTTTCCACGCTGATTTCAAATCTGGTTACAGAAATTTAAAATGTTACAAATAGACTGCTTCCATCTTCCATCATCTACGACCATATATTTAAAAATTTTTTCACACGCTTGAACCGGTGGAAAAATTTGCAGAACAAGGAGATGTGTGTCTGACATATTTTCTAATAATTATTTTAAATTATTATTTAAGAAGAATTCACACCAAGTGGCAGGAACGTTTCCTATTTCCATGATGTCTTAAAGGAGAGCTATCGGTAGTTTGCCTAGAGAAGCCGTGGAGCCCATGGGGACCTTTTTTTTGGGCACGCACAGCAGGGAGCCGTCAACCCGAGCTCGAAAATGGGTTTTGGCTCTGGCTTGCCGAGCCATGAGCCCACTGTAGAAGCGCACCCTTACCCGATTAACGTTCCCATCGGTCCAGCCGTCGACGTTACGAACTATTCTCCCCGACGAAATAAATGGCAGTCGCTTCTTCTTTCTCCGCCGGAACCCAAAGCGCTCCGAACTTCTGCTAATTTTTCACTGGGTCAATGCCTTCCGCGAATTTTTCGTTTATCTTCGTGTCGATCCGAGGTGGACGAAAGTAGTCTAATTTGTACCAACGACCAAGTTGATTTACCGTGTACTACATGAGCCGATTGATAAAATGGTCATCTTAATTAGACAGTAAATAGCCGACAGTCTTTTGGAACAATGCATCGATCTGGGTTAGACGAGTCTTCTTCAGCTATTCCCGAAGAATTCAGGATGCTTCCAGGGCTGTGAAATCTCCTGTTTCCTTCGTTATACGAAGTTCGTTTCGATCGGTCGCAATTATAGCGTCGAACAGCGTTTCTTTCTGCGAACGAGTTTCGCCATCGAGCAGGGACAATCGAACCCACGTAGGGGATGGAGCACAGCGCCGCGGTATTTTTCGCTTTGTTTATCCGCGATGATGGCTGCCGTAACGCCCGGGGCCACGCTCTTCAACTAATTTCCGGTTGCGCAAGCTTCCGTCATTTGGAGTATCGTTTCGACGAGGGATGAATATGTTTTTTCTTGACTTCAGGACAGAAAGAGAAGGAGAGGAAGATCGTGCGACAATGATCCATTGCCTTTCGCGTCTATAATGGAATTCCCTGGAACGCGTAGAGTTATTCAGCACGCTTTCATTCGGATAAGGCAATAACCTCGTTTAAAAAGTAGCTGCCCAACAATGGCGCCTCGGATCGGCCGGTATCGAAACTATCGATGCAAAGCATCGGTGGATTCCGTCGATGAAATTATATCCCCGGGGCGCGAACGATTTTTCTCGATATCCTTCGACGATTCCTACGTGCCTCGCCGCCCCTTGCCGATCTCCCCTTGGTCCTCGGAATCGCTCAATAGCCGGGCCACGAAACTGTCTCTTGAAGCGCGGTATAAAAAGAAGTCTCGTCTCGCGTCCCCCGTTCTCTCCGGTGTGGATGCGCGTACCTACACGTGTATGTGTGTGCCGTCTGTATGTATGTATGTATCTCCGGAGCCACCGAAGGCGAATAAAAAGGGAAAAAGTGGACACGTATTTACTTTCCCGAAGCGCCCTCGCGAGCTATACCAGCCAGCCGAGTAGCTCTTGGCTTCTGCTCCTCGTCTCCGTTCTCCGTGTGCCAACTAACTTTCTACTTAAAGAGCGACAGCCCGAGTGTCGGGGCCCCCTTATGCTTATGGAAAATGCGTTTCGCGCTTCCGAACTAAGTTTAATCCCTCGTCTCCACCGTCGAACCAGTCCCGCGACTGCGAATCCTCTCCTCCTCTGTCTTCCGGCTCCACTTTTTAATCGAACTTGCAAAAATCGCCGAACATCAAATTTTTTGATGTCCAATTGCAAATTTGTCTTTTCAGATTCTGCAGGAGGTGGCGGCGCTTCTTCCCCGAGAAAAGCAGCTGGTCCTGTTGGACCTGGTACACCGAGCCGCGAGGGAGTCCTCTCGTTCCAGGAAGACCGTTAGCTGCAGTTTGGGTGCGTCCGAATCAACGAGACAAGTCTACAAACCCAGGCACGCATTCCTCTTCGAAACAGCCGCTTCAACGCTTTGGCTTCCGCGGGGACTCTCTCTCCTCCTCGTTTCAGCTTTTGCGATTAATGGACGGCATCCGAGGCCGAAATCAAAGCGTTGAAGAGTTGTCAATGGCCACACCGCCTCTTCCGCTATGCACAATGGTTTCCTCTTTCCTCGGTTCCAGAGCCGAAGCGGATCTCGTGGATTCATCGCTTCGATTATCGCCCGGCATTTGCGAGAGGCGCATCATCCTCGAGCACCAGAAACAGCTCGAGAGGGAGATGCAAGAGATGCACGACACTCTGCGACGCAATGCGCTGACGAGACACCGCGCTTCCGCCTGGGATTCTAACTCGGTTTCGTCCTGGAGCTCCTCGATCGATTCGTTCGCCGGCACAATAACGCTTCGGAGACATCGCGCACCTATATGGGACGCCCTTAAAGGTTCTGCCGCACGTAATTTTCAAAATTGGAGAATTTTCGAACGTTGGAATTTCGGTAGAGAATGTAGCCACCCTTCATTTTTGCTTCCGACAGTCTAGCGAGCGCCTGGTATAACTGCACACACATCCAGGGTTCTCCGCTTATAATTTCGCTCTAATTCCGTAGCTCGTATGCTCGCTGAAACGATTCTGCACCGATCGGTTTTCACGAAGTCAATTATTTTATTCCGCTCGATGTGCCGCCGTTTTATTTGCGATTCGCCCCGGCTCGAGTGGCTCGGCCGATTCGTTTTCTATTTCCGCGCGCAGAGCTCTACGAGCGCGCGAGGCTCTCACTTTTTCGCGGCCGAGAGAGTTTCCCCGGGGGGAAGGGGAGGGCAGCGCAAACAATACGGCAATCGATTTTTCAATTTCAGGGAGTTCGCCGGCGCGGGCCGGCGGCGGGCATTCCGCGCCGCTCGATCGCGGCATCGTCGCGAGGAATAAATCCGAGGAAATGATCAGCCGGGAGGAGTCGCCGACCTGGAACACGCTGAACGCCCGGCGGCTGCAAGACGACTCCAAGAACGGAGACGAATTGCCGTCTTGGGACGCGCTCGAGGCGACGCTGAATAGGAGGCTGTGTAATTACGGCAACGCCCTCGCGGAGTCCTCGCGGATGGACGAGCAGCGTATCGGGCCACAGCGAGAATGATTGTTTCCCCGGAAAAATGAAGGTTCTATCTCGTGGCTGGTCTACGTGAAAAACGACTTTGCACCCGCTGAAACTGTCTCTCCGTGTTTCAGCCGCCTCTCGGACCGTCCTCCGCCTCTCGCCCAACATTTCCAACCACCGGATGCCACTGGACGTTTCCTCTGGAAGATATTTATCAGCCCCGAAAGAAGTGTACCAGGTCGTCCCGTAGGTAGAATAGTGTTTTACCGATTTTCCAGCGAATAAGTTAACCAACGCGTTCATTAAATGGAGAGGTGTTACTAATGGGATGACCTAATATTTACCAGCCCCGAAAGAAACGTATCACCTTTCCCTTTTTCTCAATGAAGAATTTAACAAACGTATTCACTAAATGGACAGGTTTCTATAGATATGCCGAGCACGTGTTTATTTCAAGCGAGACAGGAGATGACGTTACTCGTGGGATGACCTAATATTTAGAGGCTCAAAAGGAGCGTATTTCTCGCGCGACGACCACGAGACCGCCGGTTGACTCGCGAGTATATAATGGTTACGAGCAAGCACTGGAACAGTCGGAGCAACACCTTAAATTTTCATTTGCGCCTGAAAGCGGCGATTACGTCCGTTCAGCCCGGCACCAGCTTCCTCCCCGTCCACTGGCTAATTAATGGGAGCCACGGGCCACTCGGAATTCCAGCGGGGTTAGCGTCGACTGATTTTGGCAAATTCGACCGAAAGGAAAATCCTTTTCGTTCTCCATTTTCGTTCGGAATGAGTCCGCGCGCCTCATGCCGCTCCGTGTAGCGCCGTGCAGCGCCTTGCTCTCATCAATCTTCACCACCTAAGGCTAACCCCGTGACCGTACATTTTTATTAAGGATCCCCGGCACGGCCAAGGCAAGGTTCCTCCACCAAGAAGCCTTCCTGTGTACACGGAGTCCTCGCTCGCTTTCCACAGGAAAGTCTCTCTCTTTCGACCGCCTTAAATTGCGAAAAGATGTAAGGTTATTTTATCGGGGCAAGATTATTCGATTCCGGCGGCCTTCTCGGGACACGGAATATAAAATAACGCGCTTCGCCGTTCGACACGGGCTTTTCACAGCTAAGAGAGAACGAGAAAGGGAGAGATGGAGAGCCGGGGAAAATCGCGGTTCTTCCGGCTATCGGAAGCCCCGGCGAATGGTAATTAACCCATTATGGGACGGCGCGGAGTTAACGTAACGTTTCGTTTGCAATTTTTTCCAGTCGATCTAGATTATCGAATTCCGTTTCTTAATATCGCCGTCGCGGAAGGGAATTCCAGGGACTTTCTCGAGACCATTTTTATCGTTCGTGCTGTTCTCTCTCCGGGCAGAGTCTGTGGCAATTTTAAAAAATTTTATAAAGAATGGAAGCGCTCGAGGGTAAAAATTACGTTAGCTCGGTGCTCGTTCCTTAACGGGGTGAAACGAAGAGCCGGTCATCTTTGAATAAATAGTCTGCGCGTAAAAGCGGCGTGCGCGCTTCTATTCGAGCTACTGCCAAAGAATGCGTTTTCCTTTGCCTCGAAAGTTACACGACCGCGCGCGTGGTCCAACCAGTGGGTCAAGTTCGCGGAGCGGCGCTTAAACTAAATCCGCTCAGAGGGTCGGTCGGCGTGTAGGTATTAACTCGCCTACCGTCCGGGGTTTAGTCGATAAATTTCTATAGCCGAAGCGGCGGCGGGACGAAAACCGCGGCACGAAAACACGGGTCCCGATTATTCCCGTTGGAATTTTCCGATTGGGATAGGACACCGTTCGGCGACGGTCGATTACTGATTCGCCGGGTCCTCGAACGAGCGCGAGGAGCCGGCGCGTAAATTGGAAGCAGCAGTGGCCGCTCGGTATGGACGCGATTCGATTAAACGAATTTAAAATGGCGCAAGTTTGCCAACCGGCCTGGTAATTGCCAATTAAAGTCGCCCGGAATGAGCAACATTGTCCGAGCTCTGTCGAGGTGAGTCATTGAGCCTCATTCGTGCGAGATCGAACTGCGCGGGCTCACCCTGCCACGGCAAACCTCGAATGCGTTTCATTATTTTCCATTTATTTATCTATTTTTCTCGTTCGCGACTGAACAAGCCGCCGTTAAACTGCGACTGCGAGTCGTCGGGCCGATTCCGGTCACGTCGGCTCTCTCGTCGCGCGAGCGCTCGAGCTCCGTTAAGTCCGTGTTAGTCCCTGTTTTAATCCTCCGCCTTCTGCCCGTACCCTGAAACTTTATCCGGTACCTCTTCTTATTGTCAGCCATCTTCAACGTCCTCTTCCGCAATCCTCTGGTCCAGACGCAGGTAGCGAGCGTTGTTTATCCCGGGTTCTACATCGACGAAAGATCATCCATCTTCCTCTACATCTTCTAAAGATCAACTTCAGAAACCCCCGTTCGGTCCGTGTAAATTGTCCCGAGTAGGCGTGGCCTAGTAGCTCCCAGGTTCCCGAGAGCCGAATCACTGCCCCAGAGAGCAATCTACACCCAAGACTGTCCCAGTCCCTTGATCTCCGCGCGATATACAGGCTCGAGTGCACAAAGGACATTCGCGGTTTCTTCCGCTCGCCTTGCAATCAGTCGATCGATCAATTAGAGCGCGCGGGAATGAAACAAAGGAGCGGTTGGTGGATTCGTCTGGGGTCTAGCGACCCGGAAGCGATCACCAATAACAGCGGAAACGGCGGCCGTAAAAGCCTCAGGACTTTGATTCGCGCGGAGGAGGATGTTCCACGGTAGGAACGCTGAAAGTGGAGGAAGAAGGCGAAGGACAAAGGCACGGGGAGAGGAAAAATGGACGCGGCGTAGCCGTCCTCGACGTCCTCGCCGTCCTCACCATCGTCGTCGTCGTCGTCGTCGTCGTTGTAGTAGTCCTGGAGAGAAGTAAGTAGGGACGGTCGAGGGGGGTAGCGTTCGGTTGGCCGGGCTGCTTCCGTGTATTCCGGGGGTGGTTTTGGTGCGCGCGCGCACCGGGGTTGCGCCGTGGTTTCATCTCAGTTTCGCAGCCTCCCTTCCGCGGTCCGCATCAACTCTGGCTCTCGCCGCTGGCACAGAGGTGTGTCGTTTTATCCGCGTTTCTATCGCCGTGCCGCGTCACCGATACCCCGTTCCGTCGATAATCCATCGTTGAACCGCTCGTCGGACGTTTCTACGCGGTCGACGCAACCCTCTGCGAGGTGTCCGCTCCGCCAGAATCGGAGAGGAACATCGGGCGACGATCGCGAGACAAGTGGGAACACCGTTTTGTCGTCGACGTGCGACTTCCGCACGCGCCTCTCTCCTTCTCTCCACCTCTCTGTCTATCTATATCTTCTCTTTCTCTATCGGAGTATGTTAACGTGCGACAGATGATCCACCGACAATTGCCAGGACAATGGTGTACGATGCGGAGCCTCCCACGCGTGTAACTTGGTAAGAATGCATTGGTTATTGCGACGCAACGTGTACCGATCGAACTCTGACTCGTATAGAAGGTTCGATAGAGCTAGAGGATTTTTCAACGATGCTACCTGTCAATTATTTTCTGGGAAATGGAACGTCGACCGCGAGGGAACACCTTTGTCGATTGTTCTCCCGGGGGACGGAGCGTAATTCCCGAGTTCCAACCGGCGGTCGGCACTCGCAAAGCCCCCTTTGACCGGCCTAGTCCCGTCATTACGCGTAATATAACTTAATCGCCGGAAAATCGGTCGCTTTGAAGGTCCGGCGGGACGGCTGTGTCCGAAAGCGGGGAACCAAGAGCCAAGACGCGCTTAAGGGATCGAGGGTGCAGCAGCAAGGGAGATGGCGAGGAACGAGCGGGGACGCGACGGTAGAGGACGTATTGCACATGCAAATTGCGTCAAACTTGCACTCGTGAAATGATTTCACGAGTTTCGAACGAGTTTTCCTCGCGGTTCCGGGAGAGCTGCTTTGCTATTCAGTGGCTGGTTCTTTTTCTCTCGTTGTCCGGGGAAACTTTCTTTGTACCTCTGTCTCTCTGGCCGGCGCCCGTTGCGGCCGCATCCGGCCTCGTACAACGATTAATTTCTCGCCCCCTCCTGCACCGGCTCGTCGACGGACGAATAGCCATCGAGATCGGTCGGGCAGAATGTACTTTTGATAAAGGAGGCTGGCCTCCACTCGCGCGGGTCGTTTATAACAGCCGGTGGACGCGTTCGAAACACGTACGAACCGTGTTTCCTCTTTTTTCCGCGCCGCGCGGTCATTTATTAAACGGACGCCGATATTGACGCGGTTGATTTATAGCCGCCCAGCCATTCGCGGATCTTTGTAGATAGATCCGCCGATTCTTCTCGCTGCCGACACTGTCTAGTCTGTGAATCTCTTTCGCCCCGGGAAAACCCGACGGACCCGGCTGACAGGACTTAATCCTTCCGAGACCCGAATAATCCGCCGTTGACGGCTCGTTGTTCTTACAAAAACCCGGCTCGGTTATTCAGCTCCATTCTGAACGGAGGTGCTTCAACTGCGACGACACATTGTCGCGATAACGCCGCGCTTGATACGCGGAAAACGCGAGAGTCCGAGCGGGCTGGTCCAGCGGCTCGTTCAAAGGAGAAATTCTGACGGATTAAGAGAGATGGAATCTTCGCGGAGACGGGAAACGTCGCCGACGGGCCTCTGGTAATAATAATAAATGGACTTGGTCGCATTATCCGGCACGGAGTGCTTCGAATTCAATCCGACAATAGTTCGAAGAAAGGAAATGGGCTAGGAGGAGAAGCGTGAGGGGGACGAGAGGAGGAGTATTATATTTAAAGAGGGTGCACTGTTCGGAATATTAGATGGAATAGCATTGTAGCGGGAGGATGCAGATCTAGAATGCTCGAAGGAGTGCTCGAGACCGGCGGATGGAAGAATCTTGTAGAATCCGAGAAAACAGCGGTCCACGCTGTGCTTCATGCGAATTTCCCTCGGAGCATTTTCGCGGGAGGAACGATCAGGTCCAGGATTGAGGAGCGAAGTTAACAAGGTATCGCAGCCGGTGCGATCGCTTCCGAACAACGGCATTTTCCAGCTAATTGTGTCGAGGCAAAGCGAATTTCCATTAAACGATGCATCGACGGAACGTCCACTCGTTTCAAATAATCAGCAGTCCCGGCTGATTGCCGGCCATTCGCCCCCGCGTCTGCTCGATCAGCGTGCACTCGCAATTACTAGATGGCCGATGGAGGAGACAATCGAATCCGCGTGCAGGCGAATCGACATGCGAATCGAGCGACGTTTCTGTCGAAAGTAGGACAGGTAGCTGGCGAGAAGGCGTGCAACTTAATAAGCGAATAATTCGTCCGCTTCTGTGCAACCCCTTCGAACTCTGTCGACAAGTAAGCGGGCAGGTTCGCGAGCCAGAGCCGAAATAAACGAGAATGCATCAAGCCGCGACGCTCCTTTGACGAATTACCGTTCCCCGGCCGCGCGCAGTTAACTTGATTTCTCTTCGGAGGAAAAGTCCGCGTTTTACAGGGCCCGGCCAGCCAACTCCACCGCGAATACGCGCCGCGTTCCGCAGTTCGGTTCCGCGCATCGCTTAATGACTCCGGCCGTTTCTCTTCTTCGTTCTTTTGCCCCGCGCTTTTTTCTCCTTTTCTTTTTTTAATTGCTTCAGCATTTTTCTCGTGTTCCGGCTCGCCCGGGCCAGCGCGGCGCGGCGGGTTCGTCCGACGATTCAGCCGACCGCGCTTTTTAGCCCGACCTCGTCGAACTAGCAACGGCAGCTCCGCGTACCCCTGGCCACGCTCTCCGACAATGCGTCTACGCCGTCCTTTCAAATCTCAATACCGCAGGCCGATGCCCCCTCGAAATTGTTCGGCTTCGAGGCGATACTCCAGGTCTGATGAGATCAGTGGCTTTTCATTCAATCGGTCGAAACTGTACCTCTCAATTGTACTTTCTTCCCGCTCTTCAGCCTTAAAAAGATCTGACGAGAAAATCCGTGGAAAATATTGAATGAAGTTTGTTCATTTACCGCTTCGTTTTCGAGAATATACAGCTTGAAAATTAGTCCTGCTCGGCTGCACAGGGATTTATGCAAGGGGAAACGGTAAGCCATGCACAGACACAACAGCCGAATCCTTTTCAATAGGACACGTGCTGCGCGGATTTTGAAACACGGCTTTTTCGGAAACTAAGCCTCCGATGAACAAATTTTGTATTCGCTTCTTGTTTGCTCTAGCGCCGGCGAATTGATTGGCCCAAATCTGCCGTACTTTCAGTCGTAGAGTGTATATTTGCCGAACTTGATTGTTCTTTCGGAGTTCTTTAAACCTACAGAACCACCCGGATCTCTGCCATTTCCTATTCTGTGTGATTTCATTCCTGTTTCTTCTTCCTCCCATGTGTTTTACATTGTTTGCTGTAAAAGCAAAAAATAGATGAACTTTCGTGAGTCAACGGCACACTGGGGGTTAATAAAATAACGGCAGCGCTTTTTAAAAATTAGTCGAGCACGCCTACACGAGAGTTTACGCTAAGGGGAAACGGTAGGTCATGCTCAGACACGTCGACCGACACATGTGCAACGCGACGCGTGTTCCACGGATATGCGAACTTGATTTACAATGTGGAGACTAAGTATAGGGAATTGATTGGTTTTGATTCGTGTCGGCGTTTCTTCTTTCTTCCGTCTCATCTGTATATTATGCGTCGTCAATTCTAACTTTCAATGGTTAACTGAACGCGTGTGGTGAAAGAAAATAAGAGTAGTACTTTTTTAGAAGACGAAGGTATCCCTGCGGTGTCTTTTTTGTTTGTTTTCGGTGGTCCAGGATCCCGTGAGCACCCAGTATAATTACACGAAGCGACAGCAGGGTCTCGCACCGCGACGGAGCTCGGTAAACAGTCTGATCGATTGATCGGTGTCCGTGCGACGACGCGTCCGCTTTTATTTATAACGCTGACCCGTGGAAAGTTAGAAAACTGGTCGCTCGCGGCTCTCGTGCCAATATCCCCGGGTCTAATGACTCTTTGAAATGAAATTTTCCGACGGGACACGGACGAACGTTTGTCTTTGTCCGGGCGAGAAGGGCGAGTACGGTTCGCAGACGACCGCGCCATAAATTTCCGCGGCGCCGATCGTCGTCGTCGTCTCGATTCACTAACGGATCGAGGTCCGACGGGGGATCTCGATAAATGTTCGGATGTTAATGGCAGTCGACGTGGCGCGGACCGGCCCGACCCGGCGCTTGCTCGGCGCACGCGTCGCGATTACCTTTGAATATTTCAGCCATTCATTTGCCGGCCGGAATGGCTGACCCGGATTGCGAGCACCGCGACGAATCGGCCGTCGATTTTCGGCGACGGAATCGGAGTCCACCGAGTCACACTCGCCTCTGTGGGAACCTAACACGATAGTTCCAGACCCCAACTCCGTTCGCGAATAATTTAACTAATCCTGAAACATCGTAATTTGGGATCATTCGACTCAAGAAATCGCGCCTCGGGACAGCGTCAGATTCGCGTCGGAATTTATCGGCGCCCTGCGAACTCTGCCGCATTTACGGTTCCTCGAACGCAACCCGCGCGGTAATAGAATAAAATGGAACAACTGCCGCGCCAATAATAATAATGGCTTTGCGCGTCGGGTGTCGGCTCGTATTGTGGCCGCACAATACGCGAAACTGTGCCCGAGGAATTTCACCGGCTGCCTCGAGCGGAGAATAACGAGCTTTGTCCCCGTCGCGTTTCTCCCTCCCGTCTTCCCCCGTTTGCCTTCGTCTAACTTTCCCAGTCTCGTCGCCTCTGATGCGTTTCATAAATTATTTAAATCAATCGCGAACCCGCCTAGTAACGGCTTCGGGCTCTCGATCCACTTAACCCGTTGCTCCACGATTTCATCTCGATTTTTCTTACACCTAGTTTCGGTTCGTATAGTATAAATTAGTGTAAGAAAGGTCGCGACGAGTAGCTAGCTTTTATAATCGCATGACCCGTGCTTCGAAGGATGTCATTTTGGGACCGGGGGATAATCCTTGCGAAGTCTTGACTACTCGGGACGTATCTCGCAGGAGGTTGTGCCGATCGATAATCCTTATCATCTCTACGGGGATTGTCGAACATGGAACGACGATCGTCGGCGGGATGATTGTTTGGTTGATTTTCGCGAAGCGTGGCGCAAACAGAGAGCTTGGTCAAGAGATTATCGCATACCGCGCCGGTACGGTGCTAAGTTTGAGTCGCGTTGGCGGTTGGTCGAGGAAACAAGATCAGAGGGGTGGTTTCGATGCGGCGAGTTGTGCCTTGCTCTTCGAACAAGTACCTACTACTTGACCCGCGTTTCCTCTCTATTATCGTTCGCTAACGTTCTTCCTTAATTCCTTGCCCCCGCAGAAAGCACGCTGGAAACGTTTACCGTGCTCGACGCACCCCCGGGTCTTGTTGGATCGAGGGCCTCCGAAAGACGGATACCTCCGCGGCGAAAAACGTTCACGGAAAAGCGGAGGGTCTTTGATGTGTAGAGAGCATCTGTCGGATCGTCACCCGGCGCAGTCAGCAGTATGACTTAACTGGAACGAGCGGCGCCGAGTGGCCCTTGACCCCTTCTAACCACTTTCTCGTTGTACGATCATCTCGGAGTGGTCGTCTCGTGTTTAACGTTCTCTCGTCTTACGTTCCTTCCAGCCCTTTCGCGCGGGCCACGATCTCCGCGTCTCGAGAGCCTAGATCCTTTTATTTAGAGTATTCCCTCGCTCGCTCTTCAACCCCCGCGTCGAGCTTAGCGAAAATCGACGGATCCCAACCGTGTTAGACATAGGAACCAGCCTATCTCGCTTCTCCTTCGCGGAAAGTGTCCTGAGAAGGCGTGGCTCTGTTGCTTTTGCTACCCATCAGCCAGGACAGTGTCGCATAGATAGATAACTAATCTTTCGTAAGAGTAATCTTGAGGTTAGAGCTAGTCCTGCCCGGGATTGTGCAGAGGACCGTCTTAGTCCTCTGTGTGTGTCGTAGGTGTGGCCGGTGTTTTAAGGAGGCGTGGCTTCGAGCTGCTCTCGCTTTCTACGGAGCAGGAGCATCGCCCTACGGAGCAATTTATTCGTTGTTTGATCAACAGGCAGCAGGCGTGTTACGAGGCGAGTAAATGCAAAACGGTCCGTCAGAAAAATAGGGGATGTACGCCGGGGCCGAGAGCTAAGACACCCGGTATACCTGGTCATGTTTTAATACGAGCGTATAAAAGGTGCGCGCGATAAACCGTGCGAGAATTTACGGGTGGCGCGGCCTGATTTATTTCGCACGGTGTTTAATGGTGTCTGGGACGAGAGAAAAATGTAGTTCGAGGAAATCTCGCCGAAGCTGCCGGAGACGCTTCGGACCGATATACACCGGAAAGGCATTCCGTAATTAACCGGCTCCAAGTAATTAATGAAAACTTCGGCAGAGGACTGGGGAGAAAGTCTTGAACTTCTCCGGGGGATCGATGGTTTCCAGAAAATATAACAGGAACTTGAAATAGCGCGGAACGGGCTGTCGCGCTTCTTCCTTTTCCTCGGTGTCGCGTTATTAATTTAATTAATACATTTTTCCGCCCTCTCTCCTTCTCTCTCATACGCAGTCTCTCACTTATCGTTTGCTGGAGGAATAAAACTGCTCGTTTAGATTCATTTAATTTCACTCGATCTGTAATCCTTTGAGTTCCAACTTCATATTAAATCCCGCGAACGTAATATGAATTCATGGAGGCTCTGGCGAAAATGTACACTGCGATGTTTTTAACGCTCGGTTAAACGTCCGCTCGGAGAGCATCAAGTTTTCCCATTAGGAACGCGCATCCCGTCCGTTCCGAAGTCCTGACCAAGACGTGGCATCCGCGATGCAACGCGTGCACTTTGCGGGCTGCGTGCACGTCCGACAAACTCCGTCGGGCTTGTCTGGCAACCGGTACACGTGTTACTCGTTGTGTCCGACACTCTATTCCAAGGCGTTCGCCTCGCACCGGATCCCTGATTATACACTGTCCGATTATCCCCAGGTCCGACACTCTTGGAATTGTAAAGAGATTTCACAGCCAGCGCAACCCTTGCGCAACGATCTGTAATTCTTACGGAACTCGAGGGGGAGCAGAAATATAGTTCGGCAAACTTCGAGCTTGTAAAGATCAATCTTTTATACAGGGTGCGGCCGAATAACATGTACTAGTGGGCACGAGGTGGTTCCTTATGAAAAAATAAGAACAAAATATGGAATAAAATTTTTTCATTTAAAGCTTAATTTCCGAGAAAAACGAGTTTGAAAATCCTATTCGTACGTATGTAATGTAAATTCATGTTATTATTTATTATAAGCCTTGTCTTTCGGCTTAGGAGAACATATTATATTTTATGTACATCATACTTTGACATTAAAGATTTATGTATACATATTATCTTTTTATAACACTTCCTATTTGGTCCGATTTCCTACTCTTCAGAAAATGTTTATGTTCAAAATAAAAATTGTCCAAGTCAACTATAAGAAACAGAATGAAAATGCATTTCAAGATCAATGTAACATCATGAAATTCTCCTGATGTGGCGACAGTTTTGTAATTGACCAATCCATTTTTCTCAGAAATGCATAAAATACACAGTCTAATTGCTATTCGAGTTCCGTGTCTTGCGATTCTCGTCGCGGGAAACGTGATTGTTTTCGTCCGCCGGAGAGGGTTTTCAATTGACCGGTTGCAGGAGTTCGATCTCGTTTCGCAGTGAATTCCGGGAGTCGATAATTGTCGCGATTACATCTCACGGGACGCGGCGGTACACGAAATTAATCGAAACTAATTCCTGACCGAGCGTATCCGTTCGCCTTGGCTGCACGCCGCATCGAATTCGACCAATTAGACTCGGTTTCCTACCGATAACCGTAATTCGATATAACCCCGCGGATCTCGCTCTCGGATCCACTTAATAGGGCTTAGTTCGCTGCGACGAAATTTGTTTAGCCCCGGCGATCCGATCGCTGGAGACACTGCCGTGGATCAACCGCGACGTTTGACGATGCCCTTCCCCGAACTTCCGTTAAACGGGTTATCGGGAGAAGTCCCGGCGAGTCCTCGGGAAATGACGTCGATAATTCCCCAAGAATGGAGCTACAAATTGACCGGGCAGAGGAGAGAGTCGCCGAGTTAGAGAGGGAGAAACGGAAGAAACGGCAAACATCGAGTTTTTGCTGCGCAAGCGTGCACGCATTATTTCTCCCCCAATTCCGAGGAACACGGAGGATACGCGAAGGAAAAGGTTGATTGGCAACACGGTTACGAGGCACGACACGTTCGCAACTTCGGGGCTACCCTCAGGCACCCGATCGAACACTTCGAGAAACGAAGTTGTGCCACCTTGGACCTAAAAGAGGCGCAAGCCTCACAACCCACTGACGCCGTTGTTCCCCCAGCTATTTAACCATCTGCTCTACGATTTTCTTCTCATCTGCAACAACTAGAAAAAAAGGAACCGCTCCCACTCCAAATTGAACAACCTACGAAATCTCCATTACGAGTCCGACGTTTATAGGGCGAGGGATTAATTCCAGAGAGGAACTTGCGGTTCTCGGAATTAATTGAGACACCTCGGGAAAGATGCTGCTATCACAGACCCATCTCGGTGTTCCATTCCTTCGCCGCCGGAAGGAAATCTCTGATAAGTAGTCTTCGGATCTTTATGCAAAATGGAAACTGTCCAAATCAATTGAACATTGCTATTCTTAAATTGAAAAGTGAAGAACAGGATTCTCATATGCTGCAATCTGAACAGCGGTTGTCTCTCAGTACCTACACAAGAGCAGTCTCTCACACGCGGAGAGCAAGGTCCCAGGAACTCCACAGGAATGCGTGGCAAGAAATTTCGTGCCCTCAGTTTTTTAATCACAGACCAATTACAAAGTCTTTGAAAGCCGCGTTGTTCGAATAACGCAGTTTTCCGGAGTTCCCGCGGAGTTGCGGAAAGTTCCGATGGAATTCCATTGTAATCCCGGGTCCCGGTGTGTGTCGTGATCGATACCAGGCGGAATCGCGTGCGCGTTTCGGCTGGGAATCGTGGGTCGAAATTTTCTTGGTTGCTGAGCGTTTCGGCGCTGGTGTGTCTCTCTGTCTGTTGGTCGTCTCTGTTTCGTTCTGTTTTTTCCGGGGCTTCCCAACGTTGGGAAAATATAGAGGCGCCCAGGGAAATGGGAACGGTACGTTTGCACAGACGCTAGAGAAGTACCGAAATCTCATTTGCCCACGAGAAGCCACTATTCGATACCCGCGACGCCTTTCACACTCATCTTCTTCCTCTTCTGGTTCTTCCTCCCGCTGTTCGATATCTGGTGTCTCGTGTCGGTCGAACTCGGCCGCGTTCTTGCCTCGTGAAATGTTTATTCTCGCTCGACGGGAGAAGGCCGGGGCTTTGTTGCTGCGTTCCTAACACGGTATTCTGCGGCGATCCGACTAGCTTGCGTGGGACGAGGCTTTTCAGGTCGCGTTCTGCAGGTCCGATGGAATGTCAGTTTGATTTAGAGCGCCGGGGGAGGGCTCTATTCCACGTCGAAAATTTTCGCACGGAGCTTAATCGGACCCGTTCTACCGTTATTTACACGGACCTTTCGCTCGTGAACCTCCTCTATCGAATTCTATGCGCCTCCGTCGCTCCTCTGTTCGTTGAACGTTTCGACCGCACCTCGTTCTACGTATCTACCGCATTCGCAAATATCTGGACACCGGCACAATGGTCTATTCCGCAAAAATTTCACCGCGCCTCGTTACTCTTCGCTGTTCGGTAAACAACAGCGCGATCTTCTGTGGTCTTTCAAGAATTCTATTCGCTTTCAACTCTCTCACAGATTTTTAGAGCCATATACACTCCCGTCCACAATACATTATGATATAAAAATGGTACTTACTAATTCTTTCGAATGTAGAGAACGTGTAAATAAAATCTGACCAAAATATCCTGCATTTTCTAAATTTCAATTATTATTCATATATTTTTAGCTGTCCATAAACATCCCACAATTTCTCAATCTCTTTTTTCCAACATTTATTCAAATAGTATATGTATTATCGTATAATAGCTACATCTAATCAAAATAAAACAATCAAATCAAGCTGGAAGCTTCTATTCTTTAATTACCATTTTGTTGAAGATAAAATAGATTGAAAAATTCTAGAAGGATGAAAGGCATTCGATGAATCTCACTCGGAAAACAATTCCTCCAAGACACGATTTCCAGCCGAAAGCCTTCTCGGTTTCGATGCAACAAATTGTTTGGAATGTCGACGGCTCGATCACATGGCAATCAAAGCACCGAGGCATAGTCGGGCGGCAGACGACTCGAGCTCTGACAAGACGAGCAACCCGCTCGTCGGCCCGATAACATAAATTTCCAGGTCGGCAAACAGTTCGTTTGCCTTTTGACCGAGCTGATTCACGGATCACATCGAGCCTCTGCCGACTCGACAGGATTCTGCGCCACGGGCTATGCAGTCTGGCGAAACACTCTGCCGCGATATTGCAGCCGAGAGTTTTCCAGCGGCGTAAACGCGGTTGTATCCTTCCCGGGGAAACTGGAAAGCGTGTTGCGCGTATGGAAACATACGACCAGGGGCGAGAGACAAATCGTGCAGCGAAAGGGCTGCTGTTCTCGATCTCCGAAAGCTGGCTCGATCATCACTTCCAAGAAACTTGCAACGAAGGATTATTGCGGAGCTCCCTTTGTGGAGGAGCTTGGTCTCTCCCTCGTAATAATTTATCAAGTAAAAGATGTTCTCTAGTCGATGGTTGTCTTAATTCTGCCTTCTTCTAAGTCGTGAACGGCGTGATTTTTCAATTGAAATTACAATCTTAACACTGATGGCGGCTCGTCGATGCGTCGAAGGTGCACGGTCTTTCCAGCCGAAACAGGATCTCCGGCTTTTGCGGCCGCGGGATACCGCCAGGGGCTATTAATTATTGGAAACTGGAAAGTCCGACCGGGCCCGGGCCGAACTTGCTCGCTTTTTCCGTTGGAAAAGCTCTAGGTGTGTGCTCGTCTTTCGTTACTCGCTCGATATTCAAGCATAAACCTCTGTAATTTCTGGCGCGCGTACAGCCGCGCGGGGCCGTGCCGTCATGCCGAATGGATTTGCATCGGCGGAATGCACAATGGAAACACGAACCGGCGCAACAAAGCACGCGATAACACCGGGAATCGTAATTGCGATAGGAGACGGCGGTCTATCGAGATAGACGTTCACCTGCTCGCCTGCTTCGCGTGTGCTCTCTCGGCCATTGTTGTCGCTGCCTCGCGATCGGTCCGTGTGTATATGTGCGCCGATTGGCGAACTATTACGTAAATGAGGCCCTGTTAGCCGTGAGAACCCGCAAATTAGTTGCTCGCAAATTGCCTCCATCTTCGGGCCAGCGTTTTCGATGCCGAGCGAGAGAGCAATCCCCCCACTCTCTCTCTTTCTCTCACAGCAAGGTTTCCGCGTCATTTACCCGAACGGAAAGGAATGGCGGGCGGGAAGCTCGCTGCGAGCCGAAGCTAATACTCGTAGACCAAGAGAGAGAGAGAGAGAGACAGCCCTTTGTTCACCGAGCCGGTGACTCTCCCGATCCGCCTGGATCCCGGATTTCTCTCGGGCGCGTCGACATTCTTCTCGGTTAATACCAGGCCGGAGAGCGTCATTCAGCTGGTAGACAAGCCCGGCGCATCGTCTTCCCGGATTTACATGTTGCGGCCGAAGTGCATCGGCCCGGCTCGCGCAAACTCGCCCGAGCGATTTATCAACCGGAGACTCGCGCCGGAAGATCAACTGCCGTCCCCTTTCTTCAAAGAAACCTCTCCAAAGAAATTTCTGCTTCCAGCCGGACGATACACTCCTTTCTCACGATTAACCCTTTGCACTTGGAGCTATTCTAATCCGTAAACCGAATTTTTCTCCCGGTCTGAAATATTTTCATTTTATATGATTCTCTTAATTTTATCCACATAAAACTGATATAATACAAAGTTCCTAATGTTCCCTACAGAGATCCGCAGTTTATTACGTAAAGCTTTCCGCTTGCAATGGGAAAATTGAACAATCACGAAAAGTATTCGACTCAGAAATATTCTACTTTTTCTAGGAAGGATTCATATTCTTCCGATCAAACGATATTTGCCCATCCACCAGAGATACACACGCGCACATGCACTCAGCGAGAAAAATCATGTTCTCCGGCGATCGCTACAAGCGCCGGCTGATTAAATAACAAACGACGGCTCGAAGATCTGCTTTTGTCGCGGCCAACGCTCGGCATAATTTGCGCAGCAAAGGGCACAATGAATCCGTCGAGTTTGTAATTAGCGCCATTAAGCCCGAAAAGGTCGAGTAATTGAATTGGTCATTGATTACTTGGAACATGGCTCGCGCGCTGCTCTCCAGCGGTCGATCAGAAATCCATGGATTAATTAATGCCGCTTGTTGTTCGAGAAATCGGAACCGAGCGGAGCAACCTCGGCGAGCACGCGCCTTCTCCGTCGTTTTTTTCCGATTCGAGCACCGTGAGACGGTTCGATTGCATCGGAGCAGATGAAATAAACGGAAATGGACGGTGCCTCGTTTGTCTCGACACGATCGATCTGCTGGTCGAACGCATTAGGCCCAGTTGCAGCTTCCATGCCGAGCGTTGCTAAAAGCTATTCAAGCTGTGGCACGTTTCGGGGATTGAATCAATGATCGTCGCTCTTCAATCTCCCGCGATTAAATCAAACTGTATGGCTGTTGCAGTGGAAACAACTAGAGGGACTAATGGTCGACAAGAAGTAGCTAAATAAATCCATACGTCCATCTTAAGCTTCATCGATTGTATAGTAGACCGGACCGAAAAAACATGTTTCACGAAATTGAAAACGTCCCACATGGGAAAAGTTGTGGTTCGACGCCCTGATGACAGCATCAAAACCCCGAAGTTGTGCGATGATGCCTTCAAGTTGCGCATTGAGCCGAAAATTTGAAAACTTAAGGGAAAATACACCGATATTTTTAAAAATATCAAAATCGAAGTGTACTCTGTTATAGACGGTGTAAGGGCGACCAAGAAGTATGATTAAACGCATAGTTTATTGAATCGGAACAAGCGAGGCGGCCGGGATCAGAGAATCGCGTGCTGCATAACCGGGCCCTTAATCGATTCGTTGTTCTGCCGAGGAAATGGAATATCAGCGACGGACGACACGGCGTTGATCGGAGTCGGGAGCCGTCCCCCGGAGGTGTAGGAGAAGCTGCCCGGCAAAAGTTAATTATAAAGCTGGCCGCTGGCTACCGGTATCGGGGATCAAAGTGAAAAACGCGGCCGCGATCTTGCTCGGGCGGAATTTATTCAACGGAGCAAATTAATTAACAGTTTAATGAACTAATAGCGAAGAGAAAGGGCGAGAAGAACGAGTCGTCGACCCCGAAAGTTCGCGTTTCGGACCGGTGGGGGCCGATAGCCATTTTTGACCGGGCCGTCGCCGCCGCCACTGCCGCTGGAACAAACTGCCGTTGCCGCCGCGCCGGTTTAACGAACCTAACGGAATTAATGTCGAGAAAGTTTCTTATTAACGCCGCAGATGCGGCGATCCACGTCTAGCGGCTGCCGCCATGGTTAACTCGAAAGGCCGAGCAGCCTTTCCGAGTTCGATTATGCAAATCGGCGCGGCGAGTTACGCAAGGCTCGCCCTGCTGAAACCATAACAGCGAGGCAAACCCGCGAGCCTGCACAGCCTGAAAGAATCAGGCTCCCGGGGCCAGAGAGGCAGACTTTTCATCCGCTTACGTCCTTCTCGTACATGGGCGTCGGGTTAAGCTGATATTCCCGAGAAGATGCATGACGTACCGGCTCCGACGCGACGGGCACCACAACCAGTGCCAGAGCCAGCCCAGGAGAATGTAAATTTTCATTAAAACCTCGGCTCACGAGCACCCACCCACGTTCCGGCGGTTCCGCGATCCTCCTGCTGATTGCGAGCTAGGCGCTCGCTCCGCTCCCTTGATTACACGGGCCAGCAGACTCGCCGGAATCTTTGTCTCCTACGTTTGCCGATTAAACATTTTCTTTATCAATCCGTGGATTAGCACTTTGACTTCCGACCGACCTCCTGCAGATCGAGTTTGAAAGCCTTTCTACAGTTCAAAGAGCTGGCTCTGAGTCTACAGGTCCTACGATGTCCTCGATGATGTTGAACTTTCTCAAAGCGAGAGATCAACGAAAGTGTACGTCTTACAGCTTCTGAAGACTCTTCGGGTGTATTGACTTGGCGGAAGTCAACCTACTCGTCGCTGAAGACAAGTCTTCCAGGCAAGTATGGCTTTCGCCGAGAAAGACATCTCGTTGCTTGCGGACCACTGGAATGAGATTTGGACAAGGATGAAAGAGGTCGCAAAGGAGCACAGGTATCACATAATAAGCTCCAAGCTGCTAGCCCTGATGCGTTGACCTCGCTAGTATCAATCTGCTCATCGAAGCTAAGCTTTGGAGGCAAGTAGGGCTTTCGCCGAGAATCTGTTAGCGAGTGAAATGAGGTACAGCCCGGACAAGAATAGGCTCAAAGGTCTGCGCGCCGTTCGCAAGAAAGTTTCCTCGGAGCGAGTAAAGGATGAAAGAGGTCGGAAAGGAGCACAGGTGTCGCGTAATCACCGTTACTCCGTCGTTCTTACGTCGAATCGATGAAGTGGCGCGGCAGGGGTCTAATAAATTATAACCGGGAGCCGGGCGTTCGAGGCGCAGGAATTCCGTTCGCAACAAAAGCGGCTCCTCGAAAATCGTCGAATCGCTTTTCAATCCGATTAATAATTTCGCCGGTGTGTGCCGGTTGTTATACGTTCACGTCGTGTCTCGTTCGGGTTCATTATACGACGTCAGTCGGATGCATCCTGCGACAACCACGACGAACGAGCCGGAACACGATCCCGATCCCGGGGTTTCTCGCAGGAGTGTCCTCGAGGCAACCGCAGTGCAGTTGCAATTTCAATGCGCTGTGCCAATTAATGCGAAGCCGTGTTCGAACTACCGATGGCCCGTGTTAATAGCGTCTCGGCCCGGCGGCCGAGTACCAATTATCGATACTAAAGGTCGAATTAAAACCACGTGTCCTAGCGAGGGGCTTTTAACCTCCGCCTTTAAACTTTCGTCTGCCCATGAAAACCTATTTGCGCGACCCGGTTCGCTCCCCGACACCGTTCCGCCGCGTTTACGTTCTCTCTTTCCGCTCGAGCACCTTTTGTTCCTCGGGATTACCCAGAAAAATGAGGCTTTCTACTCGGATACCGGGCGTAATAGATATTTAATCCCCTTTACGGCTCGGTGTTTCGATCGCGCTTCAGTTCCGGAGGCGCTCGCAATTGGGTTTCCAGAACTCTGACGGAACGAACGACCATTGTCAGCGATTTAACATCTAGGTGACGACCATTGCTGTTCTATCTTGCCTCGTGGTTTTCGCGGCGCGGCGATATATTTTCTTTGCGTGGGTGGGCGCGAACGAGTTTTCCATTCGAGGATTTATCGCGGTCATTGTTCCACGTCAAAATTTTCCGAGCTGGCTGGAACGAGAGACCGGAAAGAGGAGAGCGGGGACGGTGCGCGAGCGGAAAATTGTCGACGCGTGTGGGTCACCGAGCAGATTCCTGGCCCGTGGCACGCGCGCATAGGTTCGTTACAAACTCGCGCGCTTATGAATAATTACTTAGGGCCTCGGAAAACTGTTAGCCGAGTACAATGCCGCGCTAACTATCGGGCAAGTTTAATTATCGGGCAGGGTGGCGTTGCGAGCCTCTCTCTCTCTCCGGTCCCGGCGCGGCCTACACGGTACACGCTCTATCTCGTAATTGGCCGAGCGTGGCCGCCACGAATCCGAGCTGGATCTATTGCGAATCAGTGTCGCCTTCATGGAGGACGGATGGCCCATGGAAATCGGGGGATCAATCCCATCCGGACGTCGATCAGAGGCTCGTTCCGCGATAACCGGTGTGCTTGCGGCCATTTAGATCGAGCCACGGGGAGCGAAGGACCAGAAACGCTCAGGGAAACTGTGATCGGCTAGGAAACAAAGGGGAGCGAGGGATGATGCACACAGGTCCGGCTCGTAAATCCCCGTATCTGTAGGCTTTTAGAGACCCTTGCTCCAAATCAACCCGACCAATAGAGCAATCCCTCAGTCTCTCGACAAATGAATCAGTAACCGCTGTCGCCTCTATAGACCGTTCTGTGATTATTTTGTCCCTACAGTATCCGTCAACCTCTAGACTCCCGATGGAGTCGGCAAAATTGCTTTTTGGTGAACGAGGAATGACGAACAGCCAGGGTTTAGAGACCATAGCTCAAAACAGCAATCCTTCGCGATCATTTCGTGCTTACAGCGTCGATTAATCCTCTAGCTCTCTATAGAGCACTGTCTATCTAGCAATATCGCTTCTGGTAACTCGAAGAACGGCTCGAAAGAAAAATAAAGCGTTAGGTTCGTCGTCTAGGGAAAAGATCGGAACAGTGGTGTCTCGGGAAGGACACCAGTCGTCGCGGGGGATGACGAGGCAGCGTTAAATGGCCTTGAAAACGAATTTCTCGGGGACACGGAGCACTTAAGACCGGTAACGAGCGTGAAGTCTGAGCGGGGGTGGGTGGCAATCGCGCTCCATTCCGTCCGTTAACGTTTCCCGCGACTGCGACGAAAGTAATCTTGGTCGTCGGTCGTCGAATTCCCCTTGCAGGAAATGAAATTACACGGCCAATGCAGAAACACCGGTTCTCTTTCTTTTCTGTTGCAGAAGCGGTCCACTCTCCGGGGAGGCGAGAATGAGCGACAACGGGGTTCGTCGCTAACGAACACCGCCCAGAATCGTTTTCCACGCTGCGCCGGTGAGATTGAACCACGACGAGAGAGAGAGAGAGAGAGAAAGAGAGGATCAATTTTCCCGGCCCCTGGAATTTCTAGGCGAGCCCTTGATCCGCTTCGGAAGGAATCCGATCCGAACTGCTCCCGACAACTGTTATAGTCCTGAAACGGTCGCGAAGACGCCCGAATACATCGAGCAATAAAACAAGACGTGGTAAAGTTCGAAGGAGAAGTTTAGGGGGCCGAGGCGGTTCCGGAGCGTCGCGACGCCGCGCCGCGCCGGCTGGAACCCGATTCGCCGATAGAGATGCCCGTGAATCCAATTACGTGGTTGTCTTCAAGGACACCGGCTTGAGTGGCCCGACTAATTGCCCACGGATCAGCTTCGAAGACATGCGAAGCGCTCCGTCTAGGTTCCGCGTCGGTCCCGCGTCCCAGTCCCAAGCGAGTCAGCTTCAAGTTGATCTTAGACCCTGTCCGAGGCTGTTCCCGTCTCGGATCGGAAGTCCGTCGTGCGAGCGACCAGTCTAAATTCGCTAGCGGTCGCCCAGAACCAGTGCTGGTGGTTTCGAACGTCGTCCGACGAGGATCTGCCCGTGGATCGATGAGCCTGGATTAGCTCCGCCTGGGATCAGCACGGAATTGTAGTAACAGCGCGTTGCGGTCGCCGTGTGTGCTAGGAATCTTGGTCCCCGGTGATATGCGAAGCTAAGGCCGACGATGACGAGCGAGCTGAACGCGACCAAGGTCGAGAACTCGACCGGCACCACGATGAATCTCGTATCAACGATGTCCTCGTCGCCGTCCAGCGCGGTCGCAGCCGCGATCAGCGCTGGCACAGCAATTCCCACTAATCCGTCCACGACAGTAACGGGCGGAGCCGCGGTGACCAGCACCGCTAAGCCCGACCATCACATCTACAACACGACCGGCTACCTCGTGGACCACGACGAGCTCGATCACAGTAAGTAATAAAAGGCCGGTAGGATAGGTTGACAAGCGTTACGCGCCGCGCCGGTCAAAGCCGGCCCCTAATGGGACTGGATTAAGCCGCGCTCGCATGGAAACGCCACTCGTCGATCATCTCGAATGTCCCCGAGCCCGCAGCTGGCTCGCAGCCTCTTTCGCGGCCTCTTGACCACTAATTCTTCCCCGTATGTTCGCGAGCTGGCACTCAGGCTCTCTGCGAGCAATTTCCTAGCAAAAATCCAGTCGATCGTGCCAGAATCTGGATGCCGTACTCTCGCGCTTCCTTTTTCCCAGCTTCCACTAGCTGATCTAGCTAATTCCGGATCCGAAGCTGATCAGCAAGAACCCGAACACCGCTAAACGGAAAATGAAATTCTGTCTCATTTTCCATCTTCTTCGTTAATTACACGTGATCACTAGAGCAGGGATTTTATGCACAGTATTTAATTGGCAGTCACGATTCCGTGCAACCCGTCTCAGATGTGCGAAGAGAACATTCCCTTGAAAAACAGCATTCGATAGGATGGCGCCAGGTCAAAGCCTCGGATGCTTTTCGCTAGATGCAGCGAGCCGTTCCGTGCTATGCCGGTTCGAAAACAGTTTCACAGTTTGCGCCAGCGGCGAACCGCGTTCCCATCAAGTTAGCTGTGCGCCGCGCGAAACGCGATTCACTCTGTTCAGTTTTTTCTCCCGGTGACGTTTATGTCCGGGGATCGATTTTCTAGAAAACGCCTACGGCCTCTGGACGACCATCATCCCATCCGAAGGTCCGTAGCTCGCTCTCTCTCCGTTTCGCCGGGCTTTCGGAAGAGGATTTTGGGAATTGGTCTAAACGTCGGCCGTCTCCATCCCCTCGGTTCTCTGCCGATGTCACGACAAGCTATCCACGGATTCCCAGATTTACCCTCGTCCCGCTTCCCATAGGCGACGCGCGAAACCGTCCCCCGGCGTCGCTTAATCCTCCCCGTTCTCCGAATTTATTACTGCAACGTTCCCCGACTTGTTTCCCGATTGCAAAAAGGTATCCGTCGACAGCCGTTCCCATGAATCTCCCTGGCGATCGAAGGGTCAGAAGCTCCAACTTCGTCGAGTTTCTTGCGAGCGACCGTTTCTTTCGAACCCGGTGGAACTTCGTTTCTCGAACCTGGATACCGTGCAATATTGCATTTTTGCTTATTGTATCCAGTTTCTCGAGCGAAATTGCGTTTCTCGAAACTTTCGCCCCCCCGGGCCCTTCCATCATGTTCCCGGAAAGAAGAGTCTGCGCTCTTAACTTTCTAACTGGACATGACGAGTTGATCCGTCGCGAGAGTTAGTCCTTCGACAAGACTTTTTGCTCTCTTCTTAATTCCGATCTTTATTTAAGACGTTCGTTACCACCATTCGTTCCACTGCTTACCTTCGCTGTGATAATGTTTGACTTTATTTTGCACAGAGTTACGCAGTCTATACCACCTCCAAAAAATATCAAAACAATTTTCTAGAGTCGTAAACGCATTATACCGTGACGACATGTAGATGGAATTGGCTATCTTTAATTAAACCGCGCGATGGTGGGCGTTAAAAATGTTTGCGAGGGTGGCGGTGAAGGTGTTAATTTCTTCCACGAGCAATCCAGTCGACAAAGAACAGGCTTCCATTGTTCGGGTGATCAGAATGTGCGAAAAGATCCACGGATAAGCGTGTAACCTCTAATAACAACTGTCCGTGTAATTCCAAGTTTCTAACGCGCGAGTAACGAGGGGTAGAATCGGCAGCTATTGCGAATACGATCCCGGAGTCTCTCTTTCGCTAATGGATGGTAGCTCAAGGGACATGATAAAGGCTGCTCGGTTAGGCTACTTGTAAGATGTTATCGGTTAATTGCCGACTCATCGGTAGGTCTGCGTGAAGAATTAGCGCGTTTCGGTCCGGACTCGCGTGTTCGAGTCACGCGCTAATAACGTCTCGGACGTGCGCCTTTTGCGGGATGCGGTTTCGATCAGCGGATAACCCGTTATCAGGCTCGCAGGTTCTCGCAGGCTCGGTCCCGTCGCATCCCCTCGGTTTTGCGCCCGGGTCGGGCGAAATCTTCCCGTCTTCGTCCTTGTTCGAAGCCGGCTGACTGCGACACCGGCGGAATACTAATCGCAACGCTGCGGTCTACCAAAGTCGGATCGATACGATATCCGCGCGCGGCCACCGCCTGATGTACGACGAAATTCCGCGTCTGCTGCGCGCCGCGCCGATTCAAGCGTTTTTGTCCGTTAGATATTCATGCTCGTCGCGAGCCGGCTTTCCTGGCATTATTTACGAGGATCTCCCGCTAGAAACAACAAAAGCGACTGTCCTCCGCTAAACCGCTGGCATAGTTTCGCCTGGAGACAGGTATTTCGAGCCTGGAAAATCGAGCAGGATATTTTTAAGGCATGCTAAATTATTCGAACCAGAAGCTCACCTGTTATCTCCCTTCTCTGTTCCTACGTGCCGCTAGCCTCTGTGCCGGCGACATTTCACGGTCCTTTTCGACTCTTCCATAAAATTCTTCAGCAGTCTCAGGATCTGCATCTTCGCTTTGACTGCGAGCGGGGTCTCCAGCTTCCTCAGACATCGGGAAACGATGGTTGAGAACGACTCGTCCGAAGAGTCCGTCTCGCAAGTGTACGAGCTCGTCCGGGACACTCCACGGATCCTGAACTCATGGCAGCGTTCCTGTCGCGAGCAACAAGGAGCTTCGCGTGCTTCCCAGGCATGTAGGACTGGCGCAATTAACCCTTCCGTTTCCGACGAGACTCCCAGCGGAGTAGGCTCCCTTCGGACTTGTCGACACGGCTCGAAAATTGTTATCACCGGCTGGCTGACTATGCGTCCGGATTTTATCGACACGCGTTTTTATCGGGCCTCGTAGTTTATTCAGAAGATTAAACAATTCATTCGGGGAGCGATGCTGCACTAGGAAAATTAGTCTGGGGACCGATCGCGTATGCTTATTTCGAGACGATCGTGAGATTTGACGTTGTGTTACAATTGTAGCGCATAGCATTATAATTAGAGACTTTATAATACACTCTAGAATTAATATCGCCAGAGCAGCGACCATTCCGTACGAGATCTCGAACGAAAGGGTTAATTCAACCGCGATCGATCAACCTGTCGTGGGCCGGTGGACACGTCGCTAGTGGAGAGGATCCTTTGGCGCGGTTTTTCGTAGCTGGAGCTGGAAGGGGTGACATCCAGTCTGACCGTTCGGCTCGCGGAGGTGGAATCGACGCAGGAGGACCGAGGACATGTCCCAGGCTGAGCCTTGACCTCCGGCAACGAGACCGCCGGGGAGCTGATCGAATACATGGTGCCGGGACCTGGGAAACGTCCCTCGCAGACTCTGTCCCTCCTCCTGAGAGGGCAGTCGGAGTGGTACCCATCCACTGGATCCCGACTAGGATCCCAGTCGTTCGTTTCCCTTGGATCAGCACCGGCTCGGCCGGCGTTCTACGGGCCGCGGGGAATCGGATTTAACGGCGACCCATAAATTTCGTAGGTCGGGGGATAATAGCGCGGAAATTGCACGGAATAGGAAATCTATTTTTAAATATTTACGGGCGGGGCTTTGCGCGCCGCTTTTGTGCACGGGGCTCCGAGCCAAACGCGCTCGTACATCGCCGTTTCGGCGGCGCTGCCGTTAAGCTAGCCACCCCCGAACATTCTACCCTGTCTGCCGCGCGGCTAGATACGCTTTACGAGCTGCTCCATGTATCTGTGCACCAACCCCCTTTCGACCGAACAGATTAGAAAACCGCACTAACTTCCGATCCAGCTAGTGAAAGCTGAGTCGACGCGGTCTGGCCGAAACATTCGATTCGGGACGCTGGTCACGAAAAACGAGCAACCGGAAGTTACTACTTCCTTGCACAGGCTTTGTTCTTGTACAGGATCTTTGACATTTTGCTGGGCGTTAGATGCTACCAGGTTGGCATTATCAATTAAATCCGCTGTCTTGTCATGGACATCAGGAAGTGTACACGGGTAAAATCAATACTTACTCGCAGTTCGATCGCCTCGTCATAGTCCAGATAAGGATACAGGAATCGATGCAGGTCGTAGAACCAGGAGATGGATGGTTCATGGCAGTTGCAGCACAGTTCCTTGTCTAGGAGCCTCTTCAGCTCCTTCACGTACAATCGACGCATGTCCCGAATCTTCAAGACCACCCCCACCACCGTTAATCCCGGCATCCCCATGGCCTCTTGGATCTTCTGATAAGCGCGATATCTGCGCTCGCTGTTCAAGTAGTGGCGGGCATCCTTTTTCCACAGACAGCTCGCTTTTTTGTACAACACCGTCAGCTGCCAGAAATGATAGTCCATCCATTGTTCCTCGCTCGTGGCACCCCTTGCCTCGAAGCACACGCTCATTTCGATCAGATTCTCATCGTTGTCCTCGAATACGACGTCGCACCTTCTTCTCGAAGCATCTTGATCGCGAGAGATTAGCTACCGAAACGTTTCATCGGTAATTTGCTGGACGACAGCACAGAAAAAGGGTTCGAAGCTAGTTTGCGATGAATGTCATCGTTGCTGTTGTCTTCGCAGAGAATTTTCCTCGTGATTAGGCGAACGCGCGGTGATGGCGCACACGCGTGTTGACACTGGCTCGTCTCATTTGCGAATGATGATTGTCGATAGTGATTCGAGTGGCAATTCAGAGCGATGCTTGATATATATATAATTCGGGTGAATTTAATTAGCCACGATTAAGAACTTGTGCACCGTGATATTTTGACTGTAACAGACCATTCGCGTTTTGCAGGTATACTCGCCGGTTTCTCAGATATACAGACCGTTTTTCTAGCGTGTATCTCGACGCTGCTGCCGCTGATCGTCGCGCTGGGAATTGCCTTCGGCGTCAGGTAAGATGAACACAGTTACCTCGCGACTTCCTACGTATGCGCCGCGGAAATTTCTCCCTCGCTTGCATAGCTTCTTTCCAACGAATTCCTTTCTCCCCGAGTCGTTCCGCACGGAAATGGCTGCTGCAATAATTATTCGCACGCTCTTCCTTAACTCCTGCCAGTTGTGAAACTTCTCGAATTTGCCGTCTAATTTCACGACGGATCGCTGTGATCACTAGACTGCAGGTCTTTATGCGAAATAAAAATTCCAACTCTTATATTCTCAAGTTCCTTTTATATCGTTTCAAGTTACACTCATCTTTTTTTTTAAACGCATAAGATTTTAGTGATCACCGAGATCCAGGAAATCCACGCAGTGAAGGGTTATCCCAGAATCAAGGGACGTGTCCCCAGCCAGTAGTATCAGAAATCAACTTCAAACGAGAAATACTTCAAATGAGTACATACATGTAGTAGTACAAAACAAATCGTATTAATAACAGCGTACTGTATTTATTCCGGGAGAAATACGCCAGCTGAAAGACAGGAACAAGATTCGCCTAACCGCGCAAACGGCTCGGCAGACCGTTAAGTCAGCGAATAAGTTAACGGTACCGGGACAGTCGCGTTATAACTGCGAAACAGGACGACACGCACGCTGCAGTCTCGCGAAAGCGAAAGCCGGGACGTTGATTAATGAAGCAATTAAAGGCTTAGTCGGTCCCGGCGCGCGACTCGATCACTGTCGAACCTACTCGCGACAATGAAGCCGTTTGTCGCGAATCCCCTGGATCGATCGCATCTTTCGATCGCGCCGATCATAATTTATTCGCAGCTGACCACTCGATTCGAGAAGAAATATCCAACTCTCAAGGGAAGAAAAATGAATATTTATTATCCTGTTCCAAGCCAACAATGCACGCTGAATGAACCACTCGTTTGCCAATTCGTTTAACCCTTCCGTTACTGTCGTACTTTATTACTACGGATTTTTATGCAACAAAAATGGGTTGCATTAAAACCAACATTATTTCGTATTTCAGCCAGCCAATTTCTTTATAAACGCATAAAATCCGCAATCTACTTATTACCGAGCCTAATAAAAACCGTCGGGAATGGCCGGCCGTCGATAAATCGCGGCAGTCGTCTGCGAGGATACAAAGCGGCGGGATTCCTCGATCCCTTGATCCGCAGAAATTAACTCGGGCGTAAGTTCCGTTAATTCCAGCCGCGCGATAAAAAGTCCAGGCGTCCGGCGCGGCTCTCGGAAAATTTTCGCGGCGCCTGGTAATCCCGCGTTATTGCAGAAATTGCGGCGGCCGGGTTCAGGATTACGTCGGTTCATTCGGGAGTGGCGGTAACAATTTATTCGATAGTTGTTGAACCGACGCGGCAGCGGAAGTGCGCGAAATTATTCGCCAGGCGAGCGCGGAGAGGGAGAGTGGTTCCCGGGATTACAACGGGACGTTTCCCAGATTTCCCGGCGAAATAATTGGCGTCGTTGCTGCACGAGCGTTCCGGCGCGACACGACAGACGCGCGAATCCTCGCGCAGAAATTACTACTAATTAGAACGCGGTCGTGTCGCTGATTCGTTGAACACGCCGGGGCCCGTGTCGCTAAGGGCCGATTCATTTTTAACTGTTTCAATCCCGCGACACCCCGAGGGATTACTCTTCTGGCTGGGGGGACGTTCCTTTCGTCCCTTTGCCGTCCGGAAGCGGAAAGGAAATTCTTTCAACCCTTTGCCGTGCAGACTCGTGGCTGAGATCTCACAGGGTACACGTGATAAGTAGACTGCGGACTTTATGCAAAATGAAAATTGTCTACAATGTACTTCTTCTTTTAACAATTTTAACAAATTGGAAGTAGTGTAACAGTGTTCTTGAAATCTTGTGATGTCTGCGTACATTTTTAGTTGCTTAGAGATTTTAATATACGGCAAGGGGTTGGGGGTAGTGGATCGTTGCAATAAATAACTCTTCCGTCTGTCTGCCAGGCACATGTGGAGGAAATATCGGAACAGACGGGACAGCTCGAGCGGATTGCCCTGGTACAGGAGCGTCTGCTCTCGAGACAATACCGCCGAGTCCTTGCATCATCGGCCACACTCCGGAAGCACCACCATACAATCTGCCACGAGGATCCTGTCTGCCCAAGACGTGAGTACAGCCTCGATATCGGAAATGAACTCCTTAATCAGCTGGCTATTTTTTCAAATACATTGAACACGCTATTGTGTTTATGAAGATTTATTTTACCGCGTCGCTGGGCTGGAGATGCGGAAGAAAAGATTATCAAATTGGAAAGGGGGATGGCAAGGGTTAACGCATCTCGGAAAAATTAAGGCAGGGTTAAACGGAACTCGTAGCGGCAAACAGATAGAGTCCGGGCGAGGAAATGGCGACGAGCGCCTCGTTCGAAGTCGCGAGATAGTCCATAACGAGGGGGAGTAAAAACGTACCGTAAACGAGCTCGATTTTATCGTCGGTTTTGATTCGCAAAAATATCTAGAGTGTCATAGATGTTTTACGCGTTGTAGAAATTATAGTATAACCCCGTTTATTCGAACACACTGGCGTCAAGATCGTTTCGATAACCAGGAGTTCGCGTGATAATGTTTAACGTTAATCGGTTCGTATAAACGAGGTTCTACAGTAATTTCCATCGCATCGGAGCGGGAGTAGGCGAAGCAAGATGATCGGAGAGGAGAGAAGAGGAGGGGAGGAGCGTCGTTTTCGTGTAACCGTCAGGGTTTAGGTCAGCGAACACGTATCTTGGGGAGGCGTGTCCCTGACGCGTTCGGAAATCGATTTCCCGTCGATAATTCGGTGGCGGCCAATGTTAATTCTGACCGGGCGAGAACGCAGGGAATAAAATACGCTCGGTCCGCTCGAAAATCGGTCGGTCGCGCGTCTTCAGGCGTGGAAAACGGAATTCTCGCGCCCCAGTTGCTGCCTGGCCGCGAGTGAGTCGCCTGCTGTGACTTCGCGCTCTTCTATCCCGAGTTCCGACACAAAACGAGCCTCTATTTCGCTTTCGTTTTTGGCGGAGACGCGGGCTGCAACTGCGACAAATGCACCGTTAAATCGTCCAAGGTCTCCGACGAGGCGGCGACACCTGAAAAGAGGGCGGACGCCGAAGAAAAAGTTAGCGTCGCTCCTGGAAATCCGCTTACTCCACGCTTAGCAGAATCTCGCCCCCGCTTCGCGAACACTGCAGCTGCATTCGCGCGTTCTTAATCCTCGTCGCGAATCAAAACTCGCTTTCCCCGCTTTCAATCTTCTCTCCCTCGGGAGAGGGGCACGGTCCAGGGAATTACTTTCGCGCTGGACGTCGCGAAAGTGGCGAAGTTACTAGCGCAAGAACCCGAGACGTCGGCGCCGTAGCTAACGAAGAGGAGCCGCGGGGGCGTGTTGTATTCTGGGAAGAGCCGGGTAAAAAGATAATGGACAACCCCCTGGAATCGGTTGTCCGACGAATGGACGCGACACGCTGCAACAATGCACCCTCTACACTGTTTTTCCATTATGCGGCATTACCGCCGCGTTGGCCGATGGGGACATTTTTAGCTTTTATTTCGGCCGAGCTTCCAGCCGACGTGGATTCGTTTTTATTCTTCGTCTGGCTTATTCATCGATCGTAACCGGCCTCCCTAGAACGCCGCCAAGAGAGGGAGAGACCATTGCTCTCCTGCAGTTACCTCGAAATCCCTTCCGGTTTGTCCTTATTATTCCGGTTGAACGTGCGCGGGGGACCGACGCGATTATGCCAGAACTTTCCGCGGCCACGCAATTATCCTCGATTTAGCTCGCGGCCTCCTATCTCTAAGAAAACACTCGTCTCTGGGAAGGGGTTGCTTTCCGGCCGGGGAGATTCTGAGGGTGAGAGTGCCCTGTCTGCCTCCCCCACTCTTCTTAAACAAATTTCAGACGCTACCGATTCGCCCCTTTGGTGCTATTTGTGAAACATGCTCTTAGAAAATAGTTATACGATATAGATTTTATCACAGATTTTATTCGTTTTTAAAAGGTGAAAGACGTACCATAATTAGAGGGGACCGTCGATTCCAAAGGATTAATCATTATCAGACTGCGAATCTGTATGCAAAATAAATATGTTCTTCATCGGTTGTAAGAAACAGGAGCCAAGCAAAAAGTTCTCTCTTCACTAATTTTAGCTCGTTGATGTCACAGAACATTTTCTTAATCTTCTCACTGTTTTAAGTCGTACCTATTTTTATCATAAACGCAAGAAATCCGCAGTCTAATCATTCGCAACCCACGAACCACATTCATTTCCATTTACGGCCGACAGCTGGTGAAATATTCGGTAAATAAATTTCCCAAGCCCATCGTAGAAGGCCGATAAAAAGGTGAAGGAAGACAAAACAAGACGAAATACTTTCGCCAGCTCCGGCGCCGTACTAAAAGCTTTATTAACGTAATTTGGTAGCTGTACCGAGGGAGGCGCGTAAAAATCAGACTGCGCCCCCGAGTGCAGCGGTTTCGTCTACCACCTCGTCCGGCTGGTTGCCGTATCTCAGGCGCTGTTCATTCCACCAGATGGGAGCGTTGTCCCCGTTCTCTCTCGTCATAGTTACAACGGCGAGGGGCGCGCGCGCGCGCGAGGGGAGCTTTGTTACAAAGAGCAAAGCCATTCTATTCTCAAAACAACGATGGACGCAAATTTACTTATAGCAAATGGGATTCCTGGGAAGCGCGACGAGCATGGTTCGTGACGGGTCCCGCGGGATCGATGGACACGCCTAAGGGTGCGGTTACGCTGCGATTTTCGATGGTGGGCAACGCGTATCCTCTCGCTCGTTTCGATGCTTTTAATGCCTCTGAACCGTTTGTACGTCGGTGCATTCAGTCGGGTGGCTCTGTTGCATATAGAGAGGAATGAAAATCGCATCCAATATGAAAGCATCTGTACGTTCGGAAAACATTGTCAAAGTTTAATCAATCCGGAAACGTGGTTTTCGATATTTCTACAAAAATGTTTGCTTCCATTCCGATTGAAGAAGAGCCTGTTCTTTGAAGCATCCTGCACGAAGCTGGAATGATCCAATTGTTTCATCTGTCTCGACGCGATGAAGCCGTCCTGATAGCGGAGCGGTGAAGTTCGAGGATATCGGTCAGATGAACATCGCGGGAAAATCATACATTGGAATCAATTTATATTATTCAACGATATACATAATTTCTAGTATTATTATACCATCTTTCAGATAACCTGTCAATTCCTGTTTCGCAATGACTCACTGACAGCAACATGTGTTTTTGATTCACAAGCAAAATTACCTGCTTATTTAAAACACGGCAGAACTTTCCCTCCAACCTAATAATTATGTAGAATCAAAAATCACCGCACCTATATTCCCGTACTTAGTTGCCTCGAGACGAGTGAAAACGTCCAGTGTAATCGCAGCTTAACGCTGTGGAGAGAAAGACAGCGTGGCATGATCGTTCTGCGGCTCGTTGAAAATTCCGTGTCTGTTCGGAATCGAACAGGGTAGCGTGGCCGGGTATCGGGCACGGATCGAACGCGAAAGCGAGAGGAGCGAGAGGTGCGAGATCGGAATACAGCGGCGCCGACGACTGCGGGCTCAGTTTTAAACATCGAGTCGCTCGGTTCGGTTCGAAGCTGCTCGCCTCGACTCGGCTGGCCCGCTGTTCCTGCATCGACTTCGAGCCGAACAATGTAGGTCAAACGAGCGACTTGCAGGCACGGGCCTCGCGTCGCTGAACACCCGGCTCGGAGTTCAACTTTACGACCGCGTTCCGCCCTTTTACGATGACTTTTCATGCTCGGTACGCCCCCCGTCCCGTCGCCGCTCCCCCGCGATTTTAAACATTCATGCCCGCATTCCCCTTTTTTGCGTTTCTCACTTTTTTCCCGCGACGGCCCGGACCGAAAGAGTGCTCGGACTTTGAGTTCCAGCTCGCCTAACCGGGAAACCTCGGATGGTTGTTGAAAATTGCGATCGTGGGCAACGTGGTCCGATCCTTTTTTCGCGAGAAAAGGGGACCGGCAATTACTTAAAAGGCGTGCGTGCGTGACTTCCTGGGAACGGTCGGCCTAAGACGAGTTTATCGGTCCGCTCGATCGTACTACTCCGGCTTGGCATAATCTTCCATTTCCGTATTTATTCGGCATTGGTATCGCGGCAAATAAATGTTTCAATAAACGTGTGCGTACGCTCGTCGGGACACGGCTCGCCGGCACCGTTCCGCTTGTATTAGCATAATTGCCGATCGCGGACGAGCTATTCGCGATCGCGCCGCGTGCAACGTGGAGAACAGTCGGTGCACAGTGCACACTGCACGGCTCGCGTATGCATAATAGACGCGGCGGCAGCGGCGCGAACTACATCGTTTTGGATCGTTATTTATTCACCTTTAATTTTCTGCTCGTACGTTCGCTCGCGATCTGTAAATTACCCGGTTAACGGCTTAAACACCCGCATCGACGCTCGAAAACCAGGCCTCGATCGCTGCTTCGAGATAGAGTGATAAAAGAGATCCTCGCAGGATAGATGAAATCGCGATCGGAAAAAGTTGTAAACGCTGAAAGAAACAGGGGCAATCCCCATTCGACGAGGAAACTTTGATCGTCGTCAAACGGCTCTGTAAAAAAAATGTTAGGGGAGTAGCACACACGATGCGCGCTCTCGTTGCTATCGTGAATGACGTTTAACTCTCGTTAATCTCCTCCTGGAAACACAACTGGGACGATTGCGTTCGACGATGCTAGATTAAATCGCTCGGATAAGACACACTGTCGCTTCCCTTATTATTCTATCCGATTTTTAACTTACCTGCCGTGTTCACCTCTCTTTAGGACACGCTAAATAATACGCCGCTTTAGTCAGCCTCGCGTGGGCATTACTGCCAACCTGCGGATGCTCATGCAAATTCTATTGTATTTTTAATTTCACCGCTGTTTGTAAAGCTTCATAACCTGCGAACGCACAAAGGTCCGCAATCTTCATGGGTTAAAACTGCTTCACCCTTTGGGGACGAGTTATGATGCTAGTTAGTAGTAAAATATTCGGATTAAGGGGGTAGTCTCGTTTCCAGAATTGCGAGGGTACGGGATGCGCCTTCTCATTTTACAATAGTCAAAAGCGCTAGATAAAAGATCAATCTAGACCGTTGTCTCCCTCAAAAATTCTATTTCTACTCTTTACATTATCGAGAAATGCCCGGTTAAGGCGGTAGACTCGTTTCCAGGATTGCAAGGGTGCGGGATTCGCGTTCTCATTTCTCGATAATACAAAAATGGGGTTTTTCAGTAGTCAAAAATGCTAGATAAAAGATCGATTTAGAGCGCTATCGCCCTCGAAAGTCCTATTTTTTCGTGTACGAGGCGTAATTTGCATTATTCGGCAGCATGTAGCTATGAAAATAATAGCTACATGTGTAGTTGTATGCTTCCGAATAATGCAAATTACGTCTCGTAAACGAAAAAATAGGACTTTTGAGGGCGATAGCGCCCTGGATCGATCTTTTACCTAGCGTTTCTGAGTACTGAAAAATCCCATTTTTGTATCATCGAGAAATGAGAACGCGGATCCCGCACCCTTGCAATTCTGGAAAAAGGAGTCTACTCCGTTAAGTATTGGAGTAGGTTAAGTAGTATAATGTGGAGTTATTAGGTGCTACATAATTATTGCATTATTAATATTAAGGGATGCGGAATGTTATGCGATATAAGATGAATAATGTAGATCAAGGTCGAAATGGAATTGATGCATACTGGACTGAAAAATCATGGTCGACGAATGATTGAAAATGTCGGGATGGAAATGTTCTGAATTTTAAAGGGTGGGTGAAAAGAAATGGGGCGAGTTGCGAGTCGCGGTCTCTGTCCAGCGTTCCTGATCTCCGTGGTAGCTGCAGGCGATCTATTAATGCTATCGACCGTTCGGTGACACGGTGCAGCGTTCCCGATTTGTGCATCGAGCGAGCGCAGGTCGCGCGGGAACGTTCAAGTTGGTCTGAAAATACCGAGAGCGGTCGTTGCGGCCGCAGTCAGCGGCAGTGACCTGATTTTAATATCACGCGTGCTCGATAGCAGTCGCAGCTCACACAGCCCGCGCTTAGGCGCTTCGAGCTGCTGCTCTCCTCTTCGGCTTCGCTCCGCTCGGCTCCGCTCGGCCCGGCTCGACCCGCCGCGGATTAATCGCGACGCTCACCGACTCGGAATCTAAAGCCACTCTTCGTTTTCTGCACTGCCGGAAGATTTGCATCTGCTAACTGGATCTGCAGGAATTTTAATAACCGAACCGCGAGTGCTCGTACAATTTTCCAGCCTTCGAGGCACGAATGGATTTTCGGCACATGCTACATCCTACTTTATAATTGGATGGGTGTCTAGTAGATGGGCGCATGTTGCATTTCGTATAACAATGAAAGCATTGCCAAAGTATCAGTTTGGTGGGAAAGTTCTGTCGTATTTTAACTAAGCAGATCATTTTGCTTGTAATGTTTTCTTCAAAATACGACAGAACTTTTGCACTCTCTCTCTCTCGTTGCACAGGAAACTCCGTTCCAGAAAATTTGTAACACACGCCTCTCTCCCAGGCACTCGTTCAATTATCTCGACGCGAAATAGATCTGCCTCCCGAAATGAACCACGCTTCCCGTTTTAAGTGTCCCGATTTTTATTTATGTTCTTCGGTACTTCTGCCCGAATTCGCAGCCTCTACTTTCTGTCGGGTCGATGGATGCGCCTCGTTTCGTCACGACGTACCGGCTCCGGAGAAAATCGTTAACGAGCTCGGACCGGTCCGTTTCTGAAAGTCACTTCCGAGTACCTAGGCGGGTTCTCATCTCGTTTCCTCGCTCGCTTCTCCTCGAAAATGGCGGCGAACGTGCCCCTAATGGAAAAGAAACCGACTCTACAAGCTTAACTTCTACGCGGCCTGTTTGTAACATCGGCGAGTGCTTCGTACAAAAATTGCTTGACATCTAAAATCGATACGGCACTCACGGGAATGAGCAGAGTTCTCAGGAAGTCCTTTAAAAATCGCAAGAAAGGGTTCGTGGCCGGTGCTCACCGCAGAACTCCGGCGCGGCAGTTTGTCCGCCCTCTTTGCCACTGTGTGCCCGCCCAGGAGGGCCCTAAGGGCATAGGGGCACCCTCTTACAGTGCATTGGCGTCGACTAACCGGTTACAGTTTCTCGATCTCGACTGGTCGACCGGGGCCACTGTCGCCGGGGTCCCTTTGTCGACGTGCCAATATTTGCGCGCCCTCGGCATCGGCTTAAACGATCGTGATCTTTGTAGTGCCGGCGCATAAACCGCATCGCGTTCGCGAGCATTATCGTGAGATAGAGAAGCTCGGGTGAGCGGGACACCGCAGCTTCGTGTCGTGCGAGAATAGCATAACGAGGGTTTTTCGTTGCCACGTAGATCCATGGATCCATGGATTGCGGACAATGAGTGCCAGATGGTGAGAGAGGTACAGCTCGGTTTTTGGGAGCCGTGTGCACACCGGCACCGAGTGCTCGAGTTACTAACTAGCCAGGTTGCACGCTCATTATCTATCCAGGGGCTTTTTTGTAATCCGAGATCACGCGGTGCCCGAGGTTAGGCGAGATCGCGTGCAAATAGGAAGGGAACCGGTGCACGATGCGTCGTTGCCAATCCGACAGTTGCGAAAGTATGGACGGGGTAGTCCTGCGTCCTAAATCGTGCTAAATTATCCTAAATTGTCCCTATGAACTCGGCCGACTGCAGTCGCGAGCAGTTGCTGCGGTAAAGGTACGTGTCCTATTGCGAGTTGAATTTGACAAAATATGAACGGTCCTTTATCAAAAGGATTTTCGTCGACGCAGCAATGGAAACGAATGGACCAAGGATCTGCAAGCAATGTATTCTCCATGGATTGCAAGAAGCAGGAGAGAAACGAAACATTCCTCGCGTTTCCAGCGAATGGAAACAGTCTATCGACGAACGCGGTGATTTAGACATTCGAGGCGGCAATATGCGACTCCGAGCAGACACAGCACGGTTCCCGAGCGTACCGCCGCGCCGCGCCGCAGCGGCGTCACAGTAAATTGCATAAGCCTTGTCGTCGCGCGCTAATTCGTCCGGCCTTTGTCCTCGGATTTCGTCGGCCGTGGTGCGACGCATAATTGTCCGTAAACCGTACAGCCCGATAATCCCCTCTAGCCGTTTTAATGCCGGTAAATGTTCGTTGAACGGCGCGCAGTTCCATGCGGCAGCCACTCTACTCTCCTCCCCCCCAATCCCCACCTCCGTCCCCTTGTCTAGAACCGGCCTCGCTCGCCACGTCCTTTATTTCCGAGGCTCTGTCCGCTTTAAGGGAGATTTCAATTTTTGATCAGGTCCGACCCTCGACCTCCTCGGATTTGCTGTCGGCCGGTGCTCTGATTTCCCCGATGTGTCACTGGCCAACCAGGGAACCGCGCGCCGCTCCAGGTTTCCGAAACGTGCGGTTCAATTTCGTACATTCGATTTACGCGGCCCGAACACCCGGCTCAGCTAGATCGATTACGCGATACCCATTCGCGCCGCCTATTCAATCGGCAGCCGCGCGATTGGGCCCCTGCTGACCCAGATTTTTCGAAGCTTTCGACCTCTCACCTCCTGCTAGACTCTCTAACCCTCGTTTGCAGCCGATCGATTCCGCTAGCGAAAGAAACGCCACGAAATAAAAGAGCTTTCGAACTTTGCCGCAACCCCAAACCTTCGAATTCACGGGAACAAGCTGATTCCATCAGACTCCCCGTCTTGGTCTTTGTGTCTGTTCATTACCAGACGTTTCTACTTAGGTAAAACAGACGTTTGTTCCGCGAAGCTTTGTAAATTCCGTCCTTTCTGAGTCGAACAGTCGTTTGTGCGCGTCTTTTGGGTACTCGGAGAGATCGATCGATAATTGAAAATTAATTTAGAAAGGTTTCCAGCGTTATGAACATTTATTTTTCAATCTATGATTTCATACCTTTGTACACTGTAATTGTGTAACCCACCTCACCTTTGCGTTCACTTCGGAGAACTATCTTTCGAAATGAATATTAGCTTAGATTCGCCGCGGAACCGCTGAAAGAAGCTTTCTAAACTGGCAGCGTAATAGCTCGGTGAACAGGATTTTCGTTGAGAGGAATCGCAGGATGGCTCGGTCCGATTTCAAGGCTCCTCGTAGAGAGCGAGCGGGGCCCGCGTTAGCGGTGGAACTCGTAGGAATTCGCGATAGATAGGGGTGATTCAGAGATCCCGGGACAATGCATCTACCTAAGCATTCCGGAGAATACCTCGGTTGATGCATGGCGGCCATTAAGTTCCCGTTTGATAGTTTAATCACGGGGCCGGCCTTCCGCTGTCTCGTTCCTTCCTCGTTCGACCCAGTTTCACCTTTAAAACCCGCAATCCCGTGGCTGCGAAACGGTTGCCGGGGCACACGGTAACCCCCGTGCTCTACGTCTCTGCTCGAAAAATCCCCTAATTGATCGCACAGTCGTCGCCTCTATTTCGCTATTCTGAGCACTCTCGAGCTCGCCGATAGACACTGGTGAGAAATGCGGCCATTCCAAGATAACCGGGCGAATCACGCTCGAATCCAGCTTTCGATCACCGCTCGCTCGAGGAAGGAAGGAGGACGCTTTCCACTTCGGAGCACTCTAAGATTATTTTCTATTTCTCATTCGAACGTTCTCGCGGCCCGGAATTCCGAAATCCCGGCGACAGGAGCCGGGAATCGCGCGCGCGGGCAACGAGCTTCGCGACGGGAACGGCTGCGATTACCGAGATTTCGGGACGTGACGCGATAAAAGATTAGATCTCTCGGACGTGAGGCGCGTCGACGAGGGCGAGGAGGTTCCTGAGGTTGTTCCGGCGAGTTCAGAGGTCTGTGAGGTTCAGCTGCAAGCGTGCCTAGGTGTTCGGGGGCTGCACTTTAATCTCGCAAATGATGCGAGGACACGGCTTGGTACCCGGCCGCTCGCCCGCGCTTGTAGATCGCGGATAAAGAACGCGCCGCGGCTTTTGACTTGTTTATCCCCGACGTCGCTCTCGGCGAGAAAAGCGATTTCCTGCTCGCGCGAGGAAATGCTGCTGCCAGGAAATTGAAGCTCCCGGAGCCGATTGAATTCCGAACGATGGAACGGCCTTGAGAAAAGCCGGCCCCCGAAATGTTCGCGTAAAAGCTTGTTTTCAAAAAGAAGCAATATGGAAAGCGCCGATAGGTGTTCACTGGATAAACCAACGGAGTTTTCCGGTCGTTTAGGGTAACCGTGTTCGAGCCAGGAATCTCGGGGCAGCAGGGGCTTCTTGCTGAGTAAGACCACGCCCACTTAGAGCTTTCGAAACGGAAGGAGCAGAATGGGTTGTCTTCTCTAACGACTCTGACAAGATTTAAAGAGATTCAGCTGACTTCGGAGCGCCCTACAGTAGCAACTAACACGAATTGCTCTGGGGAGCACTGTTCCAGCTTTGTCGAAACCACGCCTGCTTCAGACGATCTGCTCGGAGACAGAACAAGATGAATAGACTCTGGCGAGATTTAAGAAGGAACGGCTTCTTTTAGATCAAATGTGGCCCTACTTTGGCCCCGAAGATAGAAAGAGCAAGAAAACCACGCCTATCCGAGGAGGCCACGCCTCTTCTACAAAAAGAGAATAGAATAGACGGTTTTCAGTCGGAGCTTTGACAAGATGCGAAGAGTAACTTGACACAAGGACCAATTGGGAGCGACCAGGAGCACCAAAGAGGTAGATGCTAAGCTTCGATCGCGGGGCTTCGACGGCTCGCGCTTGAGAATTAGGCGCGAGACACGCTCGCGGGTTATGCTAACAATGCACTTCGGTACGTACGCTCGCGATCCAATTTTCCACGTGCTCCGGGAGCGTATCGCCACCGGTGTAAGCGGTTTATAGGTCCGGCATGTCATAGCGTGGCCACCTGTCTAAATGCAATTGCGGATCAGCGGCGGCGGCATCCGTGCACCGATACGGCCCGTTGAATAATTTTACGATCCTCGGGATGGTCGGCCGGGTTTGTACAGCACGGCGAGCTGCACTGCGACTCGCTGGGATCGTGTGCGATTCGCTATCGCAGAGTGTTCGCAGTCCGCGACGGAGGAATATTAAACGTGTGGAGGGATTTGATTTTCAAAGGCACGCGCGCGAGTGAGCGAGCGGGGATGAAGGTTTCGTCGCGCGAGAGGAAGAAATCGGCGACAAAGTTTTCCGTGGAAGAAAAATGGGCGCCGCTCGACAAGAAGCGTTTTTCGGACACTTTGCGGCACGCCGTCCGGGAGGTTCGCGTAATAAATTGCCCGCCAATCGAGCTCTCCGCCACCCTCGCCCCCGTGCCCCCGAAATTATAATACGGCATGCACGTTTCGCGATAAATCACGGTGGGCGAAACGGTCGCCGGGAGCGGGCCAACAAACCCGTATAAATCTGCCGCGATTTAATCGATCCGCGCGGAAATTTCTTCGCGGATAACGGTCTCGGGGGTCTGACAAATTGCGCGGACACGCCGGGAACGATCGGAAAAAATTCCGGAACGACGGCAACGGTGAATCGCGGCGCGTGAACGATCGTGGACGTTGCACGATCGCTGGCGAGCACTTCGTCACCGAAAGAACATTCACACGCGCACACAAAAGACAGACACATAAACGAGCAGGGGTCACATACACACACACACACAGTTCCGTGGACGGCGGCAGTCATTTATCCAGTGGATACGTCGGGACGCGTCGCGACGCCAGGATCACGGTGATACGGCAAATTGAATTTCCTTCTGGTGGCTGGCCGTAAGGGCGCGATCTCCTCGCCGTTTTTCGAACGGCAATGGTGCGTGCCCGATTCCGGACATGGTAATTGAATTTCGACGAAATCCGATCGTCGCTGCGGCCGGGGCCCAGCGTCGACGCCATCCAAGATAGCCACTTTTGATCGGGTTTAATCGAAAGCCGTGTTTTTCGAACGGACTCCCACCCTCGACCGTGTCTCGATCCCTCTGCTGTATCGTTCTCGGAAATTGCGTTCGAATTCATGGCAAGCCAGCCGGGTTAAATAACACCGTGAAAATCTCGATCGGCGAAGCGTCGGCGCGACGAGGCTACCAAACTCGCGCCTCTTCGATCCCGGATTCCGCCACGTTGCCGCCGGAGTTAAACGAAGTCGATGCTGCTGGATTCCGGCTCGTATTTTCCTCCGTTCGACGGTTATTTCCATTTTTCAGAAAATTCCACGGACCCCGAGCCGAGACAATTTTCAGATCTACGGGCTGCCGGATCCTCTTTTAACGATCTCCAATCTCCTCCGCTCTCCGTGCACCGGCGAAAAACGTTCACCGATAAAAAGCTGCATCTGCTTCTCGGCGTTTCACATTTTCCAGAAATCGCAGAGTCTTGCCCGGTACGTTGAATCCTGACGATGTCGAGATCCGACGGCCAGCAAACCTTCGTTCAAGAGTCATCTGGGTGATCCAGGTTTTGGGAAATTCATAAAATCTTGGTGCTTCCGAAGACAGGATCGCCGTTCCACTCGTTCGAAGACAGATCGTCGAGACAAAAGGCTCGACGATATTTCACCGCGATTGACATACTCCGAGTCTCCCGGATCGAACGAATTTTCCGAAGAGTACGTGCGGCAACCTCGCAGGCTCATTTTCGACGCGATATATTGGGCTCCGTTGCCCGAAAAAGCGGACGTCCCCGAGTCGAAGAGGGCACACTTTCACCGATCGATTTCCCGGGAGGATTTTCCGGCGCGATCCACGGCTACGTGGATCCAACTATTTTCCAGCAATAGTGTATGCGCTCGGCTTGTCTATGTCGGCCGCTAGTTGCTCGCGTAGCACTCGAGGGTGGGGGGTTGACGCGCGCCTTCTTAAAGCTTTGCGGTTTTTTCAAAACCGGCGCGTCTCCCCCACTCCTTGCAGTTTCTACCCCCACCATCGAGCGTCGAGCTCGTTCGCTCGCTTGTTCCTCGCTATTTTCCTCTCGCTCTCCTCGGCGCATTCGTTCGCGTCGCGGTTCTCTCGTCTCTCTCCGACCGGCCTTATCTTTCTCTCTCTCTCGGCTCTCCTCTCTCTTCTTTCTCCACCGCCGCTCGCTAACGTTCTACGTTCCCCTCCGACTTCCCTACCATGGCTGCAATCCTCGGCGCGCCTCTAGCATGCCTCTTTTCCCGACGCGATCGCCTGCATCGCCTGCATCGCCATCGTCCACGCTCTCGCCGCGCCGCGAGACTCCCGACCTCTATGCGGATTCAATCTTTTCCGTATCCAATCGAATTTCCATGACCCGTATTCCTTATTCAAGAACGACCGGGCTATTTTCGGGGGAAATTTACGACACGCACGACCAACGTTATCGCCGCGAGGATTTCGCGGCGAACCAACCGCAAGGCTGAGTTCTTTACGAGCATGAATTATTTATGCCCTGTCGCAGCGTTCTCCGGCGATCGGTTCCTCTCCCGATCGCCATCGCCTCGAGCATGCCAGAAAATTTCCTGATCGGTGACGATTTTCCCGGTGAGAAGTTCCCCAGGAAAAGATACAAGCTATCCGATGTAGGAAACTCGCGACGAAGAAATTCTCCGTGTCGCTCGGTCGCGCACAGTTCCCCGAGTTTCGAGAAGATGCTGCTCGTCTGAAGAGGTGGGGAGCGAGGGGCAGAGCCCGGAGTAACTGTAACGCAAATAGGGGTAATTATTTCCGCTATCAGGAACGCTTCCGCGGCGGGAATCACGTGAGCGTGGCTCCCGAAAAGCCCGGGCTTCGAGGAGCACACTCGCTCGAAGATTACGGCCAGACTCTCATCCTCTGTCTATCGGGACTACGGGGGCCTGGAAGCAACAGAGGAACGTCGCTCGCTCGAAGGAAGGTAAACTTGTTAGGAACGCGTCCCGCGATCGATAGGCTGCTTCGGAAAACACTTGCCAGCCGGCGAGGCGTGTTTTACCGCGGCCTTCTGGTCGCTTGCCAGATCGCGTTTGGATTTCCACCGGCTTCTGGAATAATTCGCCTATTCAGCCGTGTGCTGGATCACCGGCTCGATACCTCGATCCCTCGATCGGGACGGAGAACCGCGGACCCGGGAACGGGCCGATTCGGGCCGAGAAAGAGGAGGGGGACCGGCCGAGACCACGAAAGATATATAATCCTGCCGCGGCGGTGGAACGAGCGAGCGATGCAGCCGAGAGAGATGCATTCGGCCTGCAAGCGAGCGAGCGAGCGGGGAGAACTAGCTGGACGCGGCGCTAATGCGCCTGCTAACCTTACTTTCGCATTGCTAGACTCAATTCATGCCAAGGCTGACTGGGTGCGTTGCCCTCCATTGCCCCTATACCGCCGTCATTGCCGAGGCTCCCTCTGCCCCCCAAGAGCCCTGGCAGTCGTCGTTGCCGTTGCCGTCGCCCGCTGCCATGCCGCCCACCGACAGTTCCTTGCCCCCTCGGATCCCCGATTTGCCACAGAGCCAAGCCTCCATCGCTTAGCTCCTGCTAGGCGACTTCAACTTCGCGTCCCAACTTCCAACGTCTCTACCAGAACTCTTTGCCAGCAACTCCAGCCACTCCATCTAAGAAACGCCAGCTTTTTCCTGGTTTTACGGCTTTCCAGGCTCTTTGGGCTACCCCGATCCCAGATTCCACCTTCCCGATGTGAACAGTCCCCCCTCTTCAGGGTCTAGACGCTATGGAATGCTTGCTTTCCGTGGCCCTGCAATCGCAGATTCGTCGACTTGGTCGAAAAATATGGATAGCATCGGCTATTTCTTCACGAGCTTTTAAGAATTAAGAGCCTTCGAGATACTCAACTTTAGAAGAAGAACAGCCAGACGAATATTTTAACAATTAAAATCGCAATTATGCAGAAGCTCGTGAAGAAATTCGTACAGTATACCAGCAATTCTCTGCGCGAGAACATTGCCGGACAAAATAGTAGCAAGTTTGAGGCTGTTGCCCGGTTATTGACACAGGTTTAATCGTCTGTCGGGGTCGGTCCAGTGTCCCTCGAGTTCTGCGCGTTTCCGTCCGTCTGTTTTCTGTCGGAACGTGGCTCGAGAAATATTTGGCCAGTGGATCGGCCAATGGCGAGACAGAGAGAGAGAGTAAGAGAGAGTTGCGCAGCGATCGCGATCGATAGGCAAACGTTGCTCCGACGGAAATAGAATTCGGAGGAACTGTTTTTCGATCGAATACGGGAAAGCTATTTCCGTTCGCGGATCTCCAGTCGGTGGTGGCCAGTCTCCTGTTCTCTTTTATTATTGTTTCGGCGGGCTTTCAAGGCGCCCCGCGACGCTCCGCGGGATCTCCGGCTCGCGAATCGTCTCGTTCCGCGAGGAGTCGTCGACTCTAGCCGACGAAATTTTCCACGTTGCGATAGACCGCGGCGTCCATTATCAGAGAAGGATTGCAGGCGTGTGTTTGATCGGTGATAACGGCGCGACGTGCCGCGCGCGTTTCGCGCCTCTATTTCCAGCGGGAGAGCAGCCTTCGTCGTCGCTCCGCTCCGCGCCGCGCATGATTCGCAGGCCGCCTGCACTATTCGCGAGATCCCGTCCGTAGTACCGCCGCCTATTATTAAAATCCTCGAGCAACGCGTAAACTCCCCCAAAAATAAAACTGCAGCGGCTGTGTCCGACGCGGCAGTGGAACTCGGCTCCGGTCTCGATTACCTCCGCGAAATCGGTGTCTCTACGCTCTTTAACGAATCCTCGAGAGGCCGATCTTTCCAGAAAATGGTTCCCCGTTTGTTTTTACTGGAACCCTTAATTTTCACGAACGACCATCTACGATGGAAATCAGCTGACTAATCTTCTTCCTATTTAGCTTCGCACGCGTGCACAAGCCTACAAAATCCACAGTCCGCTGATAATGGTCAAAGGATTCCGTGGCGTTTTGCGCCGGTAATAAAACAGTAATTATTTGTCAGAGCATCCGATAGGTTCAGCGGGAGAGTCACTCGAAAGAGAATTGTTTTCCTCTGCATGCTTTCCCGAGGTAAATGTTCTGTTTCTACTATCTAGCGCGAGTCTATTTGTTCGAGCTTTATCTAACAGCAGAGCGGGGCTCAGCGTAGCGAATCGTGGAGCGGTCGATTCGATCCTGAAACTCGAGCGGAGCTCTCGAAATCCCGGGGGATAGGAGACGCGTTAATTGGCCCGCGATCGGTGTCGGCTCTGTATTTGCATGAGCAACGAACACGTCGTCGAACGCAACGCTTATTTATAACTTTTTCATCCGGCGAGCTCTCTTATCTGGCGTCTTGCCATCGACTCCCTCTCTCGCTCCCTCTCTTTTTCTCTCGTTCTCTCCTCTTCTGGTGCTCGTTGCAACTGCACGGCACGTTGATCGGTGCCAGCGCGCGTGTCCGCGTCTAGACGTTCTCTATAGAGGATTCTTGCGCCCGCGATCGCTCGAGGATCGAAGGTGCTCGAGACCGAAAGTCCAGTTAATCGGTGCCCTTTTCGAGATAAAAAGACGGTGACTCGCGAGAACCGGCTACCCCGGCCAGCAACGAGGAAAAGGGCACGGGGCAAAAACGAAGCTCCTCGCCTCGGATCGTGGCTAATCGATTCTCGCGCTGTAACGAGTCGATTGGCGTCGACGCGATCGACAAGTTCGACGAACCGTGACAGAAAACTGCGCGGAGACCTTAAACGGCCGCTGTCGTGGACTTTGCGTTCCACGCGAACCGTAATAACGCCGCAGAGCTTCACTCGTCTTTCCTCCTCGAGTACTTGTTGCTCGCACTTTTCCCTGCGACCCTCCAATGGTCATCGAACAATCTCCACCGTGCAAAAACGTACCTCTCAATTATTCATTAACACATTACCGCCTATTCCATAATTTTTAAAAATCCACCACTAAAGAATCTTTAGTGGATCCTTCAACAACAATTTATATTATTTAGATGTTCTCCATTAAACTTCACGGATCTGATTCTACGGTGAAAACTGAGTCGAAAACGTGGAATACACATTTTCCACGCGAGGCTCCGCTTATGAGAGAATCCAGTCTGAATGTCACCGGAAATAGAAAAGGTGAGCCATGGACAGACACGCCTCACGATCTTTCGAACAATTTTCCTTGAGATCGAAGCCTCGTATGAAAAAACTTTATTCTACATGTTCAACTCGGTTTTCGATGTAGAATGTACATGTAGTCCGCACATACTTAAAAATTTTTTCCGTAAGAGCAATGCACTCACCGATCGAATCTTATCTGTGGTCCAAGCATCTGCTCGGTGACCGCAGAAGGAATTGGCGCGCACATCGCTCCACATCCGTTCGGTACACCTGTTTATAAAGCTCGCTGTTCATCCCGACATTAAAAGGACTTAGCGTGAAAGTTCGCCGATGAATCGCCACACGCGTCATAAGGAATACTTTCCGAAGGTACATTTGCAGTTAGCTGGCAAGACGACCTTCCCGATGCTCATGGAAAGCGGCCTCGCATCTTTCAAGGCACGCGCCTATGCTGATTCACGCGGAAAGCTATGCGGCCCGTGTCAAAATTCTACGCGGTCCTCCCATTGTTCCCCCGCTCCGGGTGTAATTAGAATACGAAATGGTTATGATTTTCGGCGCTCACCGCTCACCGGCTTGTCCTCGATCGAGTCGGAAACAGTTTGCATCCGGGTAGCCAAAACACACGAGTCTAACTGGCTGAACAGTAGCCGATCGATCCTTAGATCACGTTGCCGAGTCTCCGTTCTCCGATAGTCAGCGAGGCTCTCTGTTATTGTGTTTCCTATACCTGCTAGGAAGGTTTCTCCTTCGTTTCCAATATCATAGCCGAGCTTTGTGTCTGCGACTTCCGTCGAGTGGAAACCAATAAGTGCATCGGGTAGAGTGGAACTCTCTCCGCGAGCTCTTTGTTCCACTCGCGCATGCCGAAATTCCATTTCTCCCTTGGAACATGGATTCGGGAGAGCGTGTAACTCGATACCAAGCTAGCCGCCCTCTCCGTCTTTCGACTCATATTTTCCCCGGTATACTATTTCGCAAATACCGGAACGATTTTTCCGGTTACATCTCCGACGGCTCTCCACAGCCACCTCCGATCCCGCTGGCCTGTAAATCGCCGATTTCACAGGCGTCGCCCTCTGCTTCGCTGTAATCGTTAGCATCGGGTCTGTAGGAATCCTTCTATAAAATCCTACAGCGGCTCAGACGACTATCCGAGCTGAAAAATCGAAGGCTGAAGGACATCTCGAGATCGTTAGCTCTGCCCCAGTTTTCCCTACCACTCTACCGACTATAGGAATTGTTATGGACTTTCCATTTTCAAAGGGCCGCCGAAACTCCGATTTTCCAGGCAATTTAGCCGACTAAATAGGACGGCTATTCAACTTTGCGAGCCACGGTAATTCCTAATATTTAACGAGCGAGCTCAAGCCGACCCTCTCGCGACTTCCAAGACGAGGATCCTCGACTCGAGGGTAAATGACGCGAGTCGTGGCTCCAGTTGATCGTCGTGGAGGACTCGGTCGGTTTGGTCCGGTCGTATCCGCGAATCGAGGTGGAATCGCAGCTCGCGATAGAGAGAGAGAGAAAGAGAGCACTGTCCTGGCGAATGCTCTGAACGCGCGATTACACGATTCTCCAAGTTCGTCCATCGGACTGTCCATTCGTCTGTACATCTGTCCATCCGTATGTTTGGTCGACCATCCGTCCGTTCGTCTGTCCGTCGGTCCGAGGCAGCTCGTGTTGCCTGGTTCGTGGGGTAGCTGACCTAACCGAAGGGGTCGTTGCACTCTGTTGGGTCCGCTTTCATCCCCTCCATTCCTCTGGTTCCTCTGGTCAGCCTCGCGGACCTAACCGCTCTTCTTCTCTTTCGCCGATTCTCCTTCTCTCCTGCTTCGCCTGATTCCTCTTTCTCTGTTCCCCGGGTGTTGTCTCTGTTCGTCTACGCGCGGCCGCAGTTTTTCCTCTTCGTCTTCTTCGGCCCGTTCTTCCTTCCTTTCTTCTTCCTCTTCTTAGGAGCCGCTTCTTCCTCGATCCCCTCTCGAATCCTTTCTTTCTCTCACTCGCTCGCTTACTCGCGTCCTTCTATGCGCGCGTGTGTGCAGCCCATACCTACTCAACCCCCGTGTGCCCGTAGCCCGGGTCCAAAGGAAATTATAGTTATTTACCGTCGGCCCTTTCGGATAGTCGGTTATTTCGCGGTAGTTGTTCCCTCTCTTGTAGGCATAACTCGACTTGGGAACCGAGAGACAACTTCTTCGTTCGGCGCGGCGGAGGGATCGGAGCCACGATAGAACGGAAAGCCGAGAGAGAGAGAGAGCGAACGAGACGCGGATAGACGCGATGAATACCGGAGCTGTAAGTAAAGAGGAGAATCGGGAGAGGGATGGGTGCTGGTAATGCCGGGTGATGTTGCTGCCGTGGCTGCCGCTTCTTCCACCGATCCTTGCGCCGATCCCGAGGAACCAGGAATCCTCCCTCTCCACTTTTTCCCTTTGACAGGGGACTCGCGATAAGTATCGTATGCGACTCTCCTATCTCCTCGCGCGATCTCGTGGAAATTATGATTCCCCCTTCACGAATCCCTCCACTCGCAAAAGGCTCTTCCCCCAGCGTTCCAACTTCTGGACGATCAAATTTGTCCCGCAAGTGTCTCGCGAGACTCCCGGACGATGAATCCATTTCCATCATTGGAGTTCTCATCGGGGTTCCAGAACGCTTTGACTCGTCGGATCCTCCATCAACTTCCTGCCATTTGCCAGCGGATGCTGTTCTCGAAGTAACAAGTTCGACGTTCATCTATTACCGCACGTCCCAATTGAATGTCTCAATAATTTTGTCGCTGTGACATTTAATTAGGACATGGATCCAGTGGAGCCTGGCACCTAGTGCCGATGCACCAAGTAAACACATTATACGGTCCTATCTGAATTGTAAACGGAAGTTTCAATTGACAACGAGGAGAAGTAGGAGTCTATGAAGAAGACAAGAGAAGAAGAAAGAAGTAAATCCTGGCGGAGGAACGTCGTCGTTGCGAGCGGGTTAATCGACTGGAGTTTCTTGCAGCTCCGCACGAAGGAGGAGATCGAATGGAAGCGATCGAGGGGCAGCAACGCGTCTAGATCGTGGTTCGTTCCGCGATGCTCTCCGCAGGAGTCAATGTCTTCTGTTTCGGGAGTGAGAGAGAGAGAGAAAGAGGGAGAGCCCCGCAGGGCGCTGTTCGGGCCTGGTTGGGCCGGGTTGTGCGAGGGAAGGGAAAAAGAGGGCCCAAGGAAATCACGCTGTTTCGACGGGATTCACGAAGCGTGCATGACGGAAATGCAGCTCGGCGTGGCGCGGCGTTGCGCGGCTCGGCGCGGTGGCATGAAACCTCCGCCAAGACAAAAAGTTCTTCTCCGCAGGGGAGGAAGAGAAAGGAGGAAGCGCATAGAATGGAGACGAGAGAGGGAAGAGATTCTCCGGCTGGTCGAAGGGGGGCCATCGACCAACAGCGTGTGCATACACACTGCACACAGAAACGCTCCCGGAGGGCCGAGAGGGGAGAAAAAAGTTTTGGCAGAGCCGTGGTGTGTTTGCGAGAGCAAGCTCCCCGCTTCGTGGAGCCGCGACTGGCTAGGTATCTTCGTGCGATCGTGATTATAGCCTTCTCGTGTTTTATTGCGGCTCCGGTCCACGCGGCAAGCTCTCTGCCCTCTTCGCGATTCCCATTTCACGCGCTCCTGGCGATCCGCGACCGCACGAGAATCCGCTTGGACACGGAAGACACCGCGGCCCGTGAACAGTCGTCGACGTTCGTCGAGAGCCGATTGCCAAATTCCCCGAATCGATCGGCTTGCGTTCTCCTCTAACCGCGCCGATTAATCCTCTATTCGCAAACGCCTAGCCTGGCATTTATCCTTTCAGAGCCGGTTCAGATCCGTTTCTCGCGGAGGTCGGTAGCTCCGAAGTTGCCAGAGGATGTTGAAACCCCGGCGAAATCGTATAAACTCACAGTTCTGAAATATAAATGTTACTTATCGTTGTTCGTAAAACTTCAGTCATAACTTTAAGAACTTTATAGAGTTCCCAGCTTGGAATTATCGAAATTCTAATCTCTCCATTTACCTCAGTCCAATATCCAGGATTGAGTCTCATTTTTCATATATTGCGAGGTCAGTGACCGCGAGTGACCGCGGCCATTCGATCACTGACCACGATCACCGACCACTTCCTTTCCTCGTAAACGCTTTCGGAACTGGGGCATCCGTTCCCCCGCGTCGCCGTAAGCAAAACTTTTTCTCGACAGTTTCGTCTTATTTCCCAGCGACGATCGCAGGGGACATCCTGTATAATTCAGGAGTTAGCAAACAGCGAAAGAGACGATTTGCTGTCGGGCGAAACGGAAGGCTCTCTCTCTCTCTCTCCTCTCTGTCTCTATCTAGCTCTCTGTTATCGATCCGCTCGTCGCCGGTCCGCTCCAGCGAGCCTGGCGCGTACGCAACGGGTCGCGAGCGCTACGTGTTCGCTATTATTCGCTCGCAGATTTAGGTTTTCAGCACGAAATGGCGGTGGTCCGCTTATCGGATGACGTTAGCGGCCACGGTCCGCGATAAGGCTGGTTGTTTGCCGTGCGTTTGCGAGGCGTTCCAGACTATGATAGAGATTAGCTTATCGCGACTACGAGCCACAAGGAAGTCTCTGTCCGTTCGCCGGTACTATGTCAATATTATTTCAATGACCGGCGTCGAGCAAACAGCGTCGCGGAGCTTTGAGAACTGCGATGCGTCTCTATCGGAGATCGTGTCTCCAGCGGATCGTCGATACCCGGTGCCAACATCGCGAATCGAATCGAAATCATACCCAGAGTCGGAACGTATCGAAACTTTACCGGGGCCGTGTTCACCGTCGCAGAGTAATTCTCGCGATAACGTTAGTTCGTCCCCGACGATATTGAAACTACGCCGGAGGACCTGGCCGGGGTTCCAACGTTATCTAATCGCAACCAAACCGTCCCGTTTTCCAGAACCCAGCACACCCAGACGAACGCAAGAATAACAGGGCCAGACAAAATCACTTAAACATTCAGGCCAAAAATAGCCAAATTAAATAAAAATTGTCTGCATCGATTGCAAGAAATTGAAACCAAACAGAATGTCATTTCTTCCCTTAATAATTTTAATAGATGAGACATCATAAATACATATCTTCAATTTTTTCAATTTCCTTACAATTTTCAATTTCAACAGTCTAATCATAATGTTTCTGCTAAATTGTAATACATAAATACACATCTTCAATTTTTTAAATTTCCCTACAATTTTCAATTTCAACAGTCTAGTCATAATGTTTCTGCTAAATTGTTTCAATGCTTCACGAAGTAGGTACGTTGCATTCAATAAGATATTCTAACATTGAGCTATAAAGCTCATGCTGGTAGTTAATAATTAATAGATTATACGCTCCCTCAAATGTTTGTCTTCCCTCCCTGCAGCTCAGGCTAGCATAAGCCAGATGATCGTGCCTAATACTCGAATTTTCGAGGTCTCTCGCGAGAACCAGTTAGGCTTAGGTTGTTATTCGCGCGAGCGTACGCGGCCGGCGCGCGAGCGTCCGCGTTCCTTTCGTCGTCAGACTTAAATTATTAATGCCAGTTGCTTTGGGCACTCATGCAACATTTATGGGAGCGCAGCGGTTCGAGGAAACGCGGACGAGAGAGATTCGCCGATTCGCCGTGAGCGAATTCGCTTGACCTTTATAATAAAAGCAGCCCGAAATAAATCTAGTCGCGGATTCAGCGAGCGCCGCTCATTATAGTTCGACGATACGATTCTTCTTTGTATACCCCTTTTTCATGAACGCATCCGCGCTGATCGTCAACAAACCGTGCTTCAACGGCCGACAGCTTTTGTTCTCCGCCCACTGGGTCCGACTTGACCCAGTTTCTTCCAATCTTTTAGCGCTGTGCCCGGTAAACTTGTGTTTTCGGAATCTTCGCTGAGAACTTCCGATATCGAATCTGATAAATATGTCGTCACTAGACTCCGGGCTTTTATCCAAGAATAAAAATTGTCTGCCTTATTTCAACCCTCGGCACTCGAGTGGCGCCTCTGAGGCGTCACTAAAAATTACTGTGCTATTATTTAAAATATTGTTCACATTATTAGATGTGTCGGTATCTAACCAATTACTAAACATTTAAGTATTGTATGAGGTATTATATCAATTACATATTTATCAAATTTAAAAAATTCTAAAGAATGGATATATTCTAGGTCAGAAGAAACGTTTGATTTTCGAGTTAAAATAGTTCCGAGTACCTTAAAATCTTTTTAAATGCATAAAATTCGCAGTCCAGTCGTCATAACGTTCTCATTGCTCTGGCATCCGTGAGACTGTTGTCGGTATATTTAGACAGGATATTAAAGAATGCATCGGAGTATCCGCTGGAGCTCGTTCGAGAATACATCGAGAAAACTGAATAAGTCAGCATCCCGATGCATCTAGGCCATCGTCCACGGGTTAAACTCCTTTGGGAGCTGACAGCGTCGTCTTCTGCACAATTCAGCGATCATAAGAGACCGCACGAGTGGTCGTAAAAAAAGAAACTAGAGCCTCGGAGCGAGTTAAAAACCCTGGCGTAATGACCGTCTGCCATCCTCGACGGGCCGACTCGACCCGATTCGACGCGATGGACAGATTCGTTTAATCGAATCGCGATGTCGAGCGGGTGGGCCGGCTGCGATATTTTCGATGGGAGCCGCGTGGGCGCCTCATTTGTTTTCCACGCTTTTCAATTTCCTTCCGAACGAGTTCCCGCTGCCCGGTTAGGTATCCGGGCAACTAGCTTAATACGTTTTCAAGAACCCTCGATGAATATCAATCTACGTTTGCAACGGAGCGGGGTGGGTCGGGCTGGGCCGGGCGTGCGTGAAAAGCGTCGAGTGTCCTCGAACCGATATTTCGCCGAATTACGTTCAACGCGACCTGCCGCGCAGAGCCGGGAAACTTGGAAATCTTTCGGCGGAATCGACTCGCGCGGCGTCCCCACCTTCGTCTGAAACAAACGACAGACTCAGGGAACAGTGGCGGAACGAGGTGTCGCGACGGCTCAAACGGAAACCGCGTGACGTTTCTATCCGTCTTTGCCTCTCTCTGTCCCCGGAATTCGACTTCGATTACGCTCGCAAGACGCCGAAGAACCCAACGCCGATGCTTTCCCGAAATCGATTTCGCCCGGTGAGAAACGCTCCGGAGAACAATTCCTTGCGGCCAGAAGAGTCGACCGACTTCAATGGCTTAGTCGAATGAACCTTTTATAAGGCGTCGCTGCAATTTATTCTGTTCTCTCCCCGCTCCTCTCCTCGCGCAATCCATCGGAGCCGGGTATCTTCCGTGTGTTCCAGACGAATGTTTCCTCCGAGGAAGCAAATGTGCAATTAAGGACTCCTTTCGAGGACGGTCGCCCGGAACGAGGATTGAAAATTTCATTCAGAAACTCATCTCGATGCAGCGTGCCAGTGACTCCCGGATTAGCGCTTCCGTTTCCGCCTCGGTTTTCTATTTTTCATTAGTCCCGTCGACATAAATTCGTTCGGTTCATCGCGGCAACGATTCGAAACCGTTCTCCTCCCAGCTCGTGCTCCTCGGTCCGGGAATTACCTACCCGGTTCTCTTGTTATCTCTGCGGCCGGGAAACCGTCGGCTCCTGCTTCGCGTTAATTGCGAGCCCGGAACAACGAATTCGAGGGAAAAGAAATGATCGCCGGAACGAAGTTTCCACCGTGGAAGACGGCGATCCTGCGATACCGCTCCGAACTACGAGCGACTGCGAAACTTCCTGCGGACGGCCTATCTGCTGCCCGATCCGAACAAAAAACCGAACTGCAATGGAAACTTGTTCCTAGTTCCCTGGACCACCATCTGATCCAGCGATCGGCTGTTAAGAACTTCTATGATCCAGGAAACCGGGTTCTCCTTTGATAATCCGACCGAAAATTGCGGGAAATTGATCCACCGATTTCTGGTTGATGGAGTACGTCTTTAAAGGATCTTGATTACACTGTCCAACAGCCAAAAAACATTTCGATTCTAAACATGTTTAAACAATCATAATGTATTAATATTGGATATCACTGTATTCGGGAAAGTCTACAGAATCTTTTACTGTAAAGAACAATTCAATATCTTTTATAATAACATCACAATATTTGTTTAAAGTTGAAAGATATGTCTTTTCTTCAAACTTAAATTTCACAAAAAAAGAATCAGCGCGAAAAACTCTATAAATGTCAATCATAATGAGAATCGAAACGTCAAAAAAAAAGTTGAAATTTGTTGGACCGTGTTATAGTCTCTGTCCGAAGACTGCACGAAGATTAGCCTACTGATATCTCTTCGTCACTGAAAAACGATTGCATCAGGATTTTGCACACATATTGCTTTAGAGCATCTTAAGATTGAGAAAACAGATTTTTCCGAGGGTGTTGCTGTGCGAGAGAGTGCTCGATCACAGGGCGGAAAATAAGGAAGATGTTAGGGGCTGCGGAGACGTCGAAGGGGGCTAACAGCGACAGGGAATCGGAGATGCAGCGCTTGGGTCCGGGTCGAAGGATATAACGGGCTTGCACGGTGCAAAGCTGGCGGCGCAGTATCGGCCCAGGCCATCTTTGGTCTTTGTCTCGGTGACCTCTCCGACGCAGATTGCTTTCGGGTATTATACGAGAGACGTGGGCATAATACTCGCGCGCCGGCTGCCCGTCGCAGCACACTATTCCTGTACTAACGGTATACGGCGCACCGTGCTTGCTCGCATAACGGAGGACTGGTTTACGACAGCGACCGGCCCGACTAAGAGGGAGCCTAAGTTTCTCTCTTCTCTAGCCTGAAGTACCATCGCACCGGCCGGTTTCTACTAACGAGGACGATCGAGAGACGGCCCTGATCGCCGTTTGATAGCCGAATAAAAAAAGAAAGACAAGACAGTGTGTCCGGGGACCGTGTGTGCCACGCTGGATCCTCCGCGGACAATTCCGGCATGAGGTCACGGCTTAATTATTCACGCTCGCCTCGCCATATTTTATCGACCATAGTCACCGAAGTCGGCGTTTGCGTCCATCCGTTGCGAACTTGGGCACTGCGCGCCTCGTCTCGCCTCACCTCACCGCAATCTTCGTCGAATAATACATGCCCGACAAAGAACAGCGCGATGATAGAGAACGCGACGCTTCTTCCGGAACTCGCTCGAGTGTCCCGATGAATAGCTCATGGGTCCGCCAGGGAATCCTTCTCGCCTGTACCGGCGTTATCGTCTGCAACTTCGAAAGAACTTGCTCCGGGAACTTGGAACTTCACACCTGGCCATCTTCATTTCTTCCTCCTATGGCAGGCTGAAGCGTTCCCCCGAGACTTCTTCTAGGACTAGTCTTCTAACTCTGGATTTATTCATTTATCTCTCGGAACTTTATATTCTTGATCACCTGTTGGCACTGTCGGAGGACCCTCTGGTCTCCAGCCAGTGTCATCGTGACCATCAGAGATTGTTCTCGCACCAACACGCCCGCAATTCTGGGATTATATTTATGAAACGAGCGCGATGCCAGGTCCGGGTTAGATCCTCGGGACAGCTAATCGAGGCGGTGTTTCTGATTTGGGTTCGAATAAAGAACGGACGAGACAAAGTCGCCGGGGCCGAGTCCTGTGTGTTCTCATAAATTCGCGAAACGAATGCGGTACGAGGCTGAGTACACGGAGCAGCTAGATAACGCGAAGGAACAAAAGATCGAGACCCGGGGCTGGCTTTGAATTTTAAAACGCGGAGAAACGTCCGGCCGACCGGTTTGCAGTCAGAAATAAAGAGGTAAACAAACGGACGGAAATAGCGGGGCCGGCTTGTTCCCATTGCCATTATCGCCGGAACGTTGTAATTATTCATTTCGACGTTTCAAAGGCCGAAATCGACCGATCGTCGTGGACGTGTGTTCTTCTGTCTCGCTCTTTCTCTCTCTGGCTCTCTTTCTCGCGTAACAGCGAAAATGAAATCGGTGTGTCGGTCAACCGGGGGTCTCCCCCGATTAAAAACGAATTTACGGGACGCGCGGACGTGTCTCGCGCTAATTACTTCTCGCCGCGGAGCTTCGCAATAAACTGCAGACCTTCGCCGGCCAGATGGTGCAGCGCCGCGATGCGAAACGACGCGACGCGCTCGCCTCTAATTCCGGCGATCCTTTGTCTAGCTTTTCCACGCCGGAGCTCTGCGACCTTCCCAAACCAGTGGTTCAAAGTACCCCGCTACTCTACTTAAAAATAGAGAAAATCCTGCGGGAGCAAAACGGATCCTCCAAACGCGGAAACTTTTCACTTTACGGTCACCGAAGTCACAGGGATTATCAAATAGATTTGTTGCCTCAAATTTCAACGAACGCGCTCCAGCGATTTTTGCGAGAGCTTAAAACCTCCGCGCTACGAACTGGCCGGTCCGTCCAACGTGTTAACGAGCGGGTCATCGGCTCGTTCAAATATTTTCCTCGTTAAAACCGGCCACGTTTTCCCGCATAAAGGGTTCGGAAGATGATGAATATCCCCCGTGTGGAGTCTCGCAGGCTCCGCCGAATGAGGCACGTTTCCCATGGAACGAATCCCGGAATCCAGAGTCAGGAAATTGGACAACCTGTCGGGGAATCGCGAACACTCGTCCTTTCGTTGATCTTGGCCGGCTTTCACGTCGCTGTCGCGTTCTATTCTGGTTCTAACGCCGGTCTACCGTCCCGTTCGAACTTGATCAAATTTTCTAGTCGCTCCTCAAGGCCGTTCAACCTCGCCGAGGCCGGTTTCTAATGGCATGCGGCTCTGTCCGCGCGTTAGGAAGCGAGAAATTCAAACGCAGAGGTCGAACGAGACCTGGGTCTCGTCGCTGGTCATTACCAAGGTCCGAACCGAGACAATGACCTCGGCTCCGGAACTGGCAAGGTTCTTGGCCCAAAAAGAGTGCTCCTCTCCGCCGTAACCTAAATTCCTCCGGGAACACCGGTGCCCTTGCTTTACTCCTGAATTTGATCGCAAGAATAAACGCCGTTAGAGAAAGATCACGCTTTCCTATAAAAATGTCTAGAAATTTTAGTGAAAATAATTCTGCATGAAGTTTTACGGATCAATCCAACAGCATTCGGGAACTTTCCCGGTATCGCCTAGAAAACTTGCACGGTTCCGTCTTGCTTTTGAATTTCGCGTCTGGCCATAGAGGAACGGAGAATAATCGACGGATTTGTCGTTGGACGGATTCGAAATATTCGGCGACAGGTCTCGATTGTTCCGGGCGATAGGAGACGGCTGTTTTCGCGCTGGAAGAATAGGTCCTTCATATTTCACGCGTGACAGTCGCCGTGCGGGGGTGTACCGGGGCCGAGCAAAGTGGGAGGATCCGTTGACAGAATTGGACACGGGTTTCAACAACCTCCCGTCGTTTCGGAAAAGGAAAACCGTGGGACGGGGGATGGTAGGCGGAGGGCGAGAGAGTTATAATATGCGGAAAGTACGACGGAGATTTGCCTCGAAGGAGGAGCCGAAGGGAACGCGGAACTGGCTCCGCTATTTCGTTTGGTATTCCCGCGACTGGAAGAATCCAGTTGGCATTTCAAGTTTGCCGGGACTATGTTCGCAGCCGCCTTAGGCTTGCTTAGACGCTTATGTAATATTCAGTGGCGGAGAGCGTTACGACTATTGCGCAACTAAGCCGGAATAATAAGTATCCTTGAGCCGTTCTAACGACTGGGACAACGCGAACGTCTGCGACCCAGCCGTTAGAAAGCAAAAGTTAAAGGCCGCCGGTCCATTCTAGTCAATCAAGACTATTTCCTCCCGAGACAGCGGCCTTGATTCCCTTTCCCTGTCGTCTATCGTCGCGATCACAGCTCGTTCCCGAGTCCAGTGAACATAAAATTTCACCGGAAACCACGCCGCTGAATTCGGCCGATCGCTCGCGATATATTAGCAGGCCCGATTGAGCTTTTAGCAAATTGCTAATTATATTAATGCGGCCGACTTGGCTGATGCGCGATAGGATTGGCCGCGCGCCGCACCGCTCCTCTCCGGCCCGGCCCGACGTCGTTTCAACGATAGGTCAATTATTTAATTGGCTGCGACGCGCTCGTGATTCCGATTAGAAATTACGAGCGTACCGGTCTACGGTTTCGCTTGTCGCGCTCGCCCGTCGAAAACCAGCTCCGTCGACATCTTTCGACCGTCTGGAACCTCTAACGGTATCGGCAAAAAAACATTCGATACGCACACGCACTCGCAACAGCGACTAATCTCTGTCAGCCACCGCCTACTAACACAAATCCGACGACTGTTCTAGCGTTGACTGTACACGCCGAGGATGATCGTACACACGGCTCGCTTCGTGACCCGTCCGCGTACCTCCTGGTACAGCGTGCAAACGGTTGTCCTTGAACGGCGATCCTCTCTCGGCTACACAGGAATTAGCGATTGTCTTCGGCTCAATAGATCCTCAACCGTGAAACCCGACGACCGCGGGGCCTCGCCGGTTAGAAATCCCTTTCGTCTAATTGCGAGCGTCCTCCGGAGACGCTTGACCGTCTGCAACCTCTAACGGCCTAGGCAAAAAACACCAGTCGGTGAATAAAGATCGTTATCCTTGAGCGTTTAGCGAGCGTCCACTCTATTCGACGCAAATGAATGAAACATACAAGCAGTCACATTTCCAAATAACAGTTTTGTTAAGTCTGCAGTCGAAGCTGTTTTAACTTGAACATTACACATTCCTTCCGACCTAGAATAATTCCATTTTATACGACTTTTTTCATTTTGTGATTATGAAATTGATGTAACACCTCATACAATACTTAAATGTGTAGTAACTGATTAGATACCAACATATATACCTCAGAGTTAATTTTTAAAAATTTTATATTCAATGGCGCATGATTATTAAAAAGTACGTGGTAGCAGAGTGCAACTAGTGTCTACTTAGTCACGACTGAAAACAATTGGACAGAATGAATACCTCACGGAAAGAATTCGATGTTTTTCGAACCCTAAGACACATACAGTCCCTGAGGCCCTAAAGCCTCGAAGTGGCAATCGTTGAAGTCCAACAGACTCTGCTAATGCGCTCGCGAGATTTCTCTCCGCCCACCTCCAGACTCTTCTAGTCCTCTACGCGCGACACGGTTCTCTAACCACGGCAAAAACGCTAAACGATCTTTTGTTCCGGCGCAAGGTAAAAAGTAACACCTTTCGGCGCTGTCTTTTCTTCTCAGCGTTCCACCAGGCTGGTTCTCGTCAAGGTAGCTAACGATCGCATGCAAAAATTGATGGATGCCATGATCGACGTAGTTTGATGAGGCAATACGTTTTCTTCTTCGAGAGAGAAATTAGCTAGACGTAGCTAACGATGTTGTTTTCTCAGTCCACCCACCAGTGACTCAACAGACAGACAAAATGGATCTTTAAGCAAAATACGAATTTTTAATACACATTTCTACTCATTTTTGATGGAACTTATAGCTGAGTAATGCGGAATTTTGGGCCCATAACCTGATGGAACTTATAGCTGAGTAATGCGGAATATGTGGAAGATAACTTCTTTTATTAAAGATATATAATTGCGTAGGTTGTATCTTTATAGGTTAAACACGTGTGAACACTTCGTCTGTCGAATCGAGAAGAAGCTACGTTTCCGTACACTGTACGAATTACAGTCACGTGATTACGTACGAGTTATAATATTATTTAAGAGATGTCGCGATTAGTCTTGTTCTAACAATTTTTGTCATGAACGCATAAAATCCGCACTTTACAGAAATAATTGCTGCCTCGCAGGGGAACACGACATGACATTTAATCGATAATAAAGGAAACAGTCAGGTGCAGGGGGTTAAAATGTTAGCAGAAAACGGGAGAATGGTCTACGGACAGCTTACATCAGCTGAAACAGTTAAAATCGCTCGAACGAGTAAAGAACGAGCAAAGAAAAATGCAAAACAGCTTGAAAACCTGATCCTGATAGCCGCCGGTGACGCGAGCAGCGAGGATCGTTAGGAGAAATTCGAAAGTGGCGCATGAGAAACGGACGACCATGGTCAGACGTCGAGCAGTTTCGCGGTCCGAGACTTTCCGTGGGCGTGCTGCGTAAACATTCGTCGGCAGACTAAGCAATCGAGGGCCGCGTCTAATCGGGCGATCCATACGCTGTCGAACTCACGTCTGCAGTATCGAGACGACCGTTTATCGCGATTTCATTTCCGCGAACACCGGAATCGCGTTTTCTAGCCGGACGTCTACGGGAATAAATGTGAACGATGCAGCACCGTAGACGCGCAGCGCCTGTTTCCTCGCGGCCGATCGTTCGTAGAATCGTTCGTCTAACTTTAGCGTCGGTGCACATGTGTGACTCACGTCGGCCGTGACTCAATTTTTTTCCCCCCTCGGGTCTCAATTGACTCATTGTTTGAGCGACGGACCGCGTGAAACGCGCGCGAAATTAAGCCACTTAAGCGGCGATCGGTCGGAAACCAGGCCACCGAATTTACGATCCTCGTGAAATCGGCCCGGCTCAGCGAAAAATTTGATACTCTCCTCGCTGGTATTTGGGACGGCGAAATAGAATTTCATGGTGGCAACACACCGGCGTCGTTTCCCGGAACTGTCGGCGACGTACTTCGAATTGTTCTGTGTTGCCGGTGGAGATCGAGCAGGAAAGGCCATAGATAGCTCCGCGGGGCACTGGAGCCACGCCCCCTTCGGCTAGAACACGCCCACGTTACGCGCAGAGACAAAACTTTAATCCTGATAAGATTGTGCTGAAATTGAAAGAGGATCAAATTCTCGTAGACAAATCTGCGAGCGTAAATTGTCCTATGGGGCACTACTCCGGCTTCAACAAAGGGCAACTAGGCCACGCCCACTAGATGATCTTTCAGCTCATTTTTTCACTCCGTCTTCGATTGCAGAGCGTTTTGAAGGCAACACGTTGGCGACCGATTGCATGCCACCGAAACTTGCCCGCTCAGGCGCCGGAAAATTCCACTTGATCCACTTCGGCCGAAAGTGTCCTATCGAGGCTGCAGAAATTCGCATAGAGGTGCAACGCAGACAGTTTTTGCTCGATGCGCGCGCTAACGAATCGCTAATGGGAGCTAATGTACGCAAGAGCGGCTCGCTCGCGGAGACGTCGCGAGATTACGGGCTGACTGGGTGCATATTTTTAAACGGGCGACTGGCGTAAACGCCATTAGATCGCGTCACGATCTATGACTCAATCTCCTCGCTTGACTCAGCCCGGTCTGACCGTGCTAGGCCCGACCTTCGCGGTGTCACTAACCTATGGTTACCGCGTAGAATCGGCCCAGACAGACGCGTCTAATGCGCTCCCGGCCAGCCGAAGAACGCCTCGGGCGCGTTAATTCCTAATGTATTCCAAACACACCGAGTGCCAGACTTCCGCTTGCTGTTTCGTATCCTTGAACTAGCGTCGGCAACCTTCGGACCCGTACCCGGCGGCCACCGCGTCTCCCACGAATAGATCTCGAGTCTCGAAAGCTGAAACGCGTCGCCCGGAAATGATCCGAGAGCGCACTCCACGCCGAAACATCAAGGCCGCTGCGATCCACAGCCATTTAGGAATCGGAGAACAGGCGACGACTCGAGTAATCGATCGAGTGCCCTTTAAAGCGCGGTAACGGAATTTCTCCGAGAAGCTGAACAGATCAGTTCACGGCGGAGAAAAAAGTTTTCGAAGAAAATCTTGAACGAAAGTTTTCTGGATCTTCTGGCGCATCTTCGCGTGGACGAGGTCGTCCGACAGCGGCGAGAAAAAGATTGTCTCCCGGCGTTTCAAGGACACCGGAAAAGTGGCGTCGTTACGTCCGCGCCGGAGCGACCTCTCGACCGAGCATATGGCAAATGTCAATTTTATTGGCTACACTCGAGAGCGCGACCGCACATCGGCGCGCACTTCGGGAAAGGAGAAAGTTTTCCCTGAGAAAATAGCACGACCACGCCGCCATAGAGGAGGGAAAGTGAAAACCCATAAATCGTTCGACAGATTGGAATTGGGGACGGTCAAGTCGCCGAGGCAATTGACGGTCGGGCCGGGTAGGAAAAATGGAAGGAACGCGGTTCCTCTGTTTCAGCTAGAAACCGGCGCGCGAATAAATCGCAATTGAGGATAATTGTAACGGATGGCGTTTTAAATAGGAATGGCGACCGGCCACTTGTTTCTCGGGCATACTTTAATAAAAGTGCACGACTGGATCGTAGTTTTCGAACTGCCTGTCGCGCGACGCGACTTGCGGCGCCGCGCTATGGGGTGTTTGACCCTAAATCGCGGTGAAAAGTCCTGCACAGTACTGTGTTATAATTTCTGTCTCACATTTATGAATTATCGACTCGTCTGCACGGCGGTAAAGCCAATCTCGAAATGACTGGAGACTAATTATTTACAAGTCTGCCGTTGTTGACTCTTAATGAAGCTAAGTGTGCTGGATATTTATTTGGATTGCAGGAGATTTCGTGCGAGAAATACGTCGGTCAATTTTTCTGTCGCGGCGACCGTGAATTATTTGCAACGGACGTCAGCCGGGGTCTGTGACCAGCGGTCAATGACGAGGATTAGACTCAAGGCCGAATTAGAGCGAATAAACGGCTTTCGCGACGCGAACACGATCTCGAGACTATTCGAGAGCCTGGTTCTCTTTTATGCTCGCGACTCGCACAGAAACCGAAGCCACGACGACGGCGACGTTTCCCCGCGACCTTCCCCGAACGCGAAACCGTCGCCGATCGATCGATCGGACGGATCGATGGCCATTGCGTAACGAGAAACCGCAGGATTTCTGAATACTCGAAAGCACGCTGTTTACAGGCGGACGCGATCGTGTTTGCCGCGTGACTTCATTCACCCGTCGAATGCCTGCGCTCCGAACTATTTTCATTCTTCGAATCGGCGCTCTGTTGAGCGTCGCGCGAGCCCGTGCACTCGCGAGCATTGCCTGGGTGGTCTGCCGGCTGAAAGAAAAAAAACAGAGAGCACGATGCCAAAGAGAGACGGACGGACGCGTTAAAAGAAATCACGAAGCGCTGCGCTTCGAACCATTCGATTTCCTGGAATCTGATCGGCCAGAGCTACTCGAATCCTGGAAACACGAGTCTTTTTCTCTCTCTCTCTCGAATTAGACGAGCTTGGCCTGGGGACACTGGGTGCAAGATGCATCATGAACGTATAGGATGGTTTAATCGATTTTAGCACAGCGACTGCATTTTCAATCGTTCCTTCGGGGATTGTAGAGTCTGTGGAAAACGTATTAATCAGTAGACTGTGCATTTTACACATTCACAGCATTTTGGACTTTCAGTAGACTAAGTATTAAATCGCGTGTCGCAGTTGCTGTTTCGCAAAATGAAACGGCAAAACTCGTCACAAAGCGATGGTTCCGAATTCAAGGATTCAAAAGCGTTCCGATGATAAATTCCGCTAGTTTACGGTCGACGACGACCAAATATAAAACTAGCAAAAAAATTGGACAGGTGAGAAATGGCGGTCGATTGAAATTGTACGGCAGCCTTTAGAACCGTGTACCTAACACCGCACCGGTGCGCAAACGATTGGACCTCGGCATTCTGCTCTGAGAAAAGACCCCGGTAGAAGAGGAGAGGAGGGTCTGTATCGCGATTTCCGGCTCGCAGACGTTGCCGAATTTCTCCGAGAAGATCGCGGCGCGACGCGAGGCGACGGAGCTCTCGAGAGATCGTGCTCGGTGTGCTTGGCGCGAGTCGACGATCCGCGTCAAAGGTGAAAGGCCCGGTATATGGGACACCGGCTGGCCAAAACTCGTCTACGTGGTATCCTTTCCGCGACGGGGAGGCCGAGGGGCTATGAAGGGGCCGCGAGGGGCCCCGGGGGGACGATCTTAGCCGAACCTTTTATGGGGAAGGCGAACGACCAGCCGAGAAATCGGAACGCGAATCGCCGGACTATGCTCATATTTCGAGCCGACTCTGCTCGAGTGGTCTAACGAAGATGGGATGGGACCGATCATCGCGGACCACGAGCCCCGTATCCCCGATTTTCACCGATACCAGCCGCGATCGTACTCTCGGCGACGTTTCCGGTCACCAGATACGGTAAGACGAGCCGTGCGAACGTTCCCCGATTGCGAATGTCCTGAATTCTAATCGCACCAATCCCTCGACACGTTTCTCGCCGCGCTTCCTTCACCTGCACGCTCTATTGTCTCTCGAAGGAACCTGTCGACCGTCAAAACCCGCTAGCTCTGGTCGCCTTATAGAAATTACAGCATTTATTTAGACCTAGCGCAATTTTAATACACATACGAATTATATTTATTAATAATATAATTTAAGTACATTTATGACCGAAATGTGTAAGCAGAATTTAATGCACTGCACAGATGACATTTCTATCTGGTTCCTGTCTCGGGCAATTTATACACAATTTTTATACTGCCGAAAGATCTGCAGTTCAGTGATAACAGTCTGTCTGGCTTCTCTAGACTGCACTAAACTCGCGCAGGAACGGTCGTACAATCATTTCGTTTGCTCAGTAAACAGCTCCCCTAAACACAGGAATTGCTAACGAAAATAGATCGGTACACTTACAGAACACATTTCAGTTGGATTTACGTCTGCATCTACCTGTTAGTATGATTATATTCTACACAGTATGTTTACGCAATTTTGAACAAAGTGGTAGTAGTAGGGCAAAAAGATAACTGAAAAGTAAACTACGTTAGTTCGCAGCATCACTTTGTCGAACATACACTAGTAATGCGATTTAACGTATCCCGCAGACCATTACAAAATTGACGTGAAGAGCCGGCCGCGCGGTCTCCGCCGCAATAAAGACGGGCACGAGCATAATTTCCCGGGTCGAGGTTGCAAAAAGCGCGGGCGGCCGCGCGCGCGGGGCGGTCTCGTTTTTAATTTTCGCGTCGGGGGAATAACGCGACATTCAAATAAATGGGAGAGGCTACAGTTTCGCCGGCGTAGAGGAGGTGCACGCCGGCAGATAGAATTTGCGCGGCAAACCTAATATATTCCGCGTTTCGGAAACGGTCGAGGAAATTTGAGTGCCTTTTAGCGGAACGGCTCTCTCTCCCGCATATTTCCAGCTTAACAAGCTCGCGAGACAGAGGAAAATGTCGGTGCTGCTCGGCGATGGTTCTCAAACAGGTTAATGTTACTGCGGGGCTTCTACGGGCTCGCGAAACGTTGCGGATTATGAATCGTTCGCATGATCTTCCCGTTCAGGGGAATCAGCGTGAATCCGCGATCAGTTTCGCGTGTCCGCGGGACGAATGCTCTTACGATCCGCTCGGGATCGCTTCCTGGTTTTCGGAGGGCCTGGATCCGCTCGGATGTCTCAGCATCCCGCGCAAAAAAGATTCGCGGCGACGCCAGGACATCGGTTACTAAGCTGTCGCTACGCCGGTGTGAGCGATCTAACAGAAAAGGAACGAAAGGCGAAACGCACCGTAGGAGCAATGCCCCTTGGGTCAGGGTCAGTACCCTTTGGCACAAGCCACACGAACCACAGCCACGCACGTACACGCTCGTACACGCGCGGGGCTCGCACGCTCGCGCGACTGCACACGCACACCTGCGCCCGGCCAGTTTTCGGCCCGGATAGCCGAGAACGGCCGAGAGGACGCGTTAGAACCCATCGTCTTCCTCTCTGGGCCCCGCTAGGCCCCTTCGAGCCCCGTCTCCTCTTTCCACGGCCGGAATAGCTGCCGAAGACCACTCTCTGCTAGCCAGGAACGGGGCCCGAAATTTGCTTCTAAATACGCTAGGAATAACAAATTGAACGGTCTCCAATTATTGTCCAATGTTAAATGAAGCGAGACACGATTAAGTAGAATCAGAGTGAATTCTCTAGACTGAAGTTCTCCGAACTCTTGTCTGAAATCCTTATCAAGCTCAGGTAGACACCTACAGCCAGACAGAATCCTGAGAAGTCCCCTAAGCTCTTGTCTCTAGCTTCAATATAAATTGCACCGATTTGAGTCGATCCTTCTTGCCAGGGTATCTCAAGATCCATCTGATCCTCTCCGTAGAAGACCCAAAGAAGTTTCCTCTAGAATATTTCTCTAGTCCTCGAGCAAAAGAGTATAAATCTTTTCTGAAAGGAGAATATTTCCAAAATCAAACAGAGTAATCCTGTCACTATTTGATGAGAGGTTTGAGAGAGCAAAAGCGTCTCTTCCGAGATCCACTCAGACTGCCATGCTCCTCTCAAGAGATTTAATGGCCGTCCGACGGGGGAATTTTTTGGAAAAGCTGAATCGTCCCGGCTGGACCATGCTCCTCGAGCAGCAAACTCGTTACAGACCGTTCCAGTTAGAGACGGTCGAGCGGGTCCGAGCGATCTTGTTATGCAGAGAAGTGCCTAGGCTATGTGGCCAGCTGTAGGACCGACGCGATCTGAAATTGTAATCGTAATGCGGTGTCCAGCCGGGTTACCGTTCTCGATGTCGGCCGTTGTCGTTGTCGGTCCCTTTGACCGCTGTCTCCGGTCCCCATCGTGATTCAGAAGACCGGCTAGACGAGCAGGTACCTCCCGTACACCTGGCTAGACTCGCCTAGACTAGGACAACCTTGACCAACCGGTCTAGGAATCTACGTCTAGACCGCGTCTAGCCAAGCCGAGCGTAACTAACGACTATCGTTTCTTCTATCGTCGGTCTCGAGGTCGAGTCTGGTATGCGAAACCACTTGCCGAGCGTTCCTCCATCGTCCGATTCTATTGTCTGCGTATTTCACATAGACACCATTCGTTCCATTCCTGCTGACTCTAAACGCTAACAATGCCTGTCCAATGCTTGTCCGCGCGCCTTTCACTTTACACGATTTTTATTTGCTACTTTTCCAGTTCCGTTGACAAAACAATTTATTAACTCTATACAGGGTGATCCTCCACAAAATGTCGAATATCTCGTGTGGAGTATCGACATTTCGATGACCTTGGGTTAGTACTTTTATACATAGGTAGACGTTATAAGAATAACAAAATAAAAATATTCTGCATTGATTGTGGGAAGCAGGAACAAAATAAAAATTCATTTCATCCCTTAATAACTTTGTTACGTTAAAAACAACATTACAGTATTCTCGAGTTTTTCTAATCTATTACTGTTTTATATTTCACCTAACTAATTTCTTCATAAATGCATAAAGATCCGCAGTCGGCCGTTATTTTCTATTTTCACTTAAAGAGGAGCAGTAACTTGTCCCACGTCCCAGAGTCGCCCTGTATAGAACAACTTAGCAGGTAACACAGAAATTATTATCGAGACGCACAACGTCGACCCCGACGCGCTCGATCGAGCAAATCAATGTCTAAATTCGATTTGCATGTGGAGCACGCAGCTATTAGCAAGTATAATGAATACTGAATGTCGATCTCTCTGTTCCATTAAACAAAGTACTTCGATTTGCTGGTGTTTTTATGCTGGTCGGTTCGATAGACACACCATTCCGAGGAGTGGACATCGAGTGAATTGAAAAAAAATAATTCCGAAGTACTTTCAGAGCCGTGTGTTTTGTGCATCCGGAAATTGCATAGGCGGTCACGATGCACACGATGGGAATGATATTCGGAGGTAACAATGGAACTACCCGGTGGAATCCTCGTTGTTTAATGATCGCGTTACACGCCGGCTCGCGAACGTAGAAATCCGATGACGAAAATTTCGGCCGACCAACCACTCGACGCCAGATAATAAGAGCCGGCCGTCGTCGCATCGACGCGACGGGACACATGGGGATCGATATCGAGCATGCGTTTATCGTTTTCCAACGTTATTTCGTTCGGCTGTCCGAGGTCGCGTTTGCGCTCCCAATTAATTATTATCCGGCCCGACAATTACGGCGTCGCGTGACCTGCAATTTAATACAGCTCACCACCTATTACATAATTACAATTTAAATCTAATTCCGGTGTCGCCGTGAACGCATCCACGCCCCGAATCAATAACTATCGGGTCGCTGCATAACGTCTCCCCCACGAGCGGCAATGTCTTTTTTCCAGTTCTATCGGGTCACGATTGATAGCGGTAATTCCTGGTTTAACGAAGAAAGTAAATAGTATAAAATTTTTTGAATAAAAATCCGCAGATCATTTTTGTTTCTGTGCTCGAAGCAAACCGCTTCAGTTTAAGATAAGCTCCAGTGAAGCGCGAGCTCGTGGAAAGAGAATGGGAAGCTGACACAGCAGTCGCAAATTGCCGATAACGAAAATGAAGAAGTATCGACCGTTTACCCCGGTAAATGTGGAGGAGCGAACGTGGGGTCTTAAGAATGGACAGTTCGCCTAAACGGAAACGAAGGTTGTCGGTGCTCGTTCAGCCTATCCCAACGAAACGTGTAATCAGATTTAATCGCATTAATCCTGGCTGTGCGAGAGAAGGAGGGGGTAACAATTAAGATGGTACGTGCCATGGCGCGAAGCGTATAGCCGAAAGTACGGGTTCCTCGAACGAGCATGAGCCGTTCCCTGGCGCGGTTAGGGTGGCAGCTCTCTGTACGGCTCTCGATCTTCGATCCTGCTGTCGATAAAATTCGGTACGAAGATTTCCGGTAAATTGTCGGTTAGCCGGCTACTTTCTTGCCGAGAGGCAGTTTCGGTCGTGATTGCCCCGGTGGATCTTGGGCGCTAACTTTCTTGCGCGCCGCTGACTGCGTGCCTGGCCCCGACAGATGCGGGCCAATTAGGGTGGTAGCGATCGCTCGTAATGAGGGGGCAATCCCCTCCGCTCTCTGTGCCATCGCGAGAGGGAGAGAGAGAGAGATGGATGGTGTCTCGATCCCCGGGATCGTAATCGAATCTCTGCCGCGATCCAGGAGACGCTTAGCCAGCGCGCGGGAGGGCACTAAAGTAAATACTCGGATAATTTAGCGAGCGCGTTATCACGTTAGCGCCCGAGAAATCGGCGAGGAGATATCCCTCCGAGCTAGCTGGAGTCAGGTTGTCCCCGAACCTCTCCAGACAGCGTGTTACAGCCTCTGACCTCGTTCTCGACCTCTGATCTCGCTTCTATTCGACGAACCAGCAATTATTTAAATGAAAGAACCTCTTGCCTTGAAATAGTTGCTGCCGAGCGTCGCCCGCCGGTTTAATACACGATCCTACCCCCGGAAAGATTATTTTCATTGCTACTCGTTCGCGTTCTTATCTTTCCTCGCTTCGTATACAAGTGAGCAAGAGGGATCGCAATTTTTCCGGGACTGTCTCTCAGAATATTATCACAATGTTCGGAGCCTGTTCTAATTTTAACGCGTCGCCTGCCACTTTGATTGTCATAAAACGTCGGAGGTGAACTAAATTACAGTGCCAGGTGCAGTCTTCGAGTAACTGGTCGTATTTATTAACAACTCTGAGATCGTTTGTACGAATGAAATGGACAGGGACAAGTGTTCAAGAAAGTTCAGTACTACAACTGTCTTCAATTCTGCGAACGTACTCGTTAGAGTACCCTGAAGGGGGGAGATTACAGCCCTAGCTAATGCCTCGCGTTAGTCTCGCTCTATACGGCGGAGAGATAAGCATGATTTCCAGCACTTAATTTCCCCATTTTCATTCAGCTGCATTTGAAATCGTCTTCTCGAAACTCGGCCATTTCTCCGATCGAAGGCAGCACGGAAGCGCGTCATCGGTATCGTTTCGCGTGGAAACTCCCGGAAACGCCGATAAAGGGACGAGATAAGGATCCCAGGTGCGGGGGGAGGGTGCTGTATCGGAATGGACGTTAGTTACGGGGCAATTCCGGCCGGCGGTTGCCAAAAATTGTGAATTCCGGGCGTCGCCTCGGTTTCCACCGGTCTTGGCGTCCGCCGGCGTCGTAATTGGAATAAAGGAGTCGTTAAGAGCGGACCGAGAGCCCGGAAATTATTTCCCTCTCGATGTCGCCCCTTTAACGAACGCTCGAGAACGTGACCCCCGCTCTCAACCCCTCACGGATCGCTGAGACGACCGACCAATCAGCCTCTCTCGATCGAGAGGGTGCGGAGAACCAGGTCGCACACCCCTAAGAAGCCTCCCGGGCGGCTGCTACGAGGATCGCGGGTTGCCACCGCGAGAAATTCGCTCACGAGAGGAAACACCTGTGGTACGTGGAATCTTTCTTAAACGTTGATCGCCGAGATTTCCAAGCGAACGATTTCTGGGTCGTGGGATTCTATCTTTGAACCGTCGAGATTGCTCTTGATGAACAGTGGGTCACGGGGTCTAGCACCGAGGGGTTGGAAGTCCGAATTACGTAGAAGAGCTGAAGGCTGTTATGTTCGAAAACGTCAGCATTTTAATTCGAGGCTCTGTATCGTCGCAACGTGTACAGCTATTAGAGTGCTATAGCAGAGGAGGAGTTTTTCAGAAAGTTGCGGCTCAATGAAGAGTTAGACGCTGTTGTATTTTAGAATGTCAACGTTTTAATTTGCGTCTCGGTATCGTTGCAACGTGTACAGAGTCATTGCGGCGCGCTACGGTGGAGGACTTTTCAGAAAGTTGCAGCTGCTAGGAAACGTCGTTCTAATTCCAGCCTCCGTATCGTTGCAGTGTGTGGAGTTATTAAAGTAGTATACTCGGAGATTTCTACAGAAAGTTGAAGAAGAAGTCTGAAGTAAATATTGAAAGAGGACCCTTTACGTTGCACGCACCCTTTAAGAGAAGACCGTACATCGGTACCACGCCAGACCGAGACAAATATTAAAGAACGTCAAGAAAACCGCGCTGCCAAGGAATAGCCGAAGTTTATTGGCCGCTCGAGTAGAATAGAATCCATCCGAAATGCACGATCCTCCATGTCGGGCGGACAAGTTGGACCCATAAACGGGACCGCGTAAATATCCCGGACGTTTACGGTTGCACGGAAAACAGTTTATACCGCAGTAAATCGTTTTTTCCGCGTGCCCGTAAATTCCGAGCGTGTTTCAGGCAATGCCATTTACATAGACCACCCGGTAAATACTTCTTAGAACTTTCGAGCACCGCGCGGCTCGCGTCGTGTATAAAGATCGAGCGTGGAAAGGAATCTATGAGAGAAGCGGGAGTCGTCCGATTGATGGGATCGCAAATGATTGCCGCTTCGGATTGAAAGTTTCCGCCTCGAGTCCGCGCGACAGCCATTAGCCGGCGAAGAAAACCTGTCGGCGAAGAAACGCTCTCGAAAGAAAGGCGCGAGTAATAGTAAGCGATGTCTATCCGGAGAGATTAGACGCGATAAGCACTCCTCGTTAGCTTCGATAAAGCGATCGACCCGCTCCGCGAGGCGAGGCGACGGTTTCGCGCGCGCGACCAAGTCGTCTTGCGTGTCTTCTGATATTACATTCTTCGTCGGCTATCTGCTGCTTATCGGGCGTCGTACCCGCCGCGTCACCCGCCGCCCATTATCCGGCGTCGTTTGTCGAACGAGACGTCACCGAGTACCGCGAAAAAAAAATGAGAATACACCTTGTTCCACCGAACATCCCGTCGTGTATCTGCACAGTTCAACACGCGAGCCGAAGTCTTGCAATTTCTGTTTTAAGGGGGTAGACTCGTTTTTCCAAGAATGGTTTTCCAAGTTCTGG